>JBBPBX010042879.1:0-20773 GCA_038048925.1 Garcialebias charrua | reverse complement strand
CAGCAGAGGCTACGCCTCCAGCAAGAATCGGTTCTCTATAACAGAAAGTCCAGACCCTAGTATGAAGCGAAGTGAAGGACAAGGGTCTGGTTTTAACCAGGCTAGGACTAACTGCATCCAGACTATAGAAACTACTCCAGGACCTCATAAACCACAACTGGACCAAAGACTCCAAACCTGTACTACGTATAGAAACTGCACCTGGACTATAGAAACCACACCTGGACCCCAGAAGCTAAAATATATCATCTCTACAGAAGGCTCCCAGTCAATTTATCCAACACAATGATGAAATGCATCAATGTCAGGACTACTAAATACATCAGTGGGCACAATCAAATAAAAATGCACAGATATTAAACTTTACTGTCTATATTAACATTACTGTTGAACTTTACCTGGTGTTGGTTTCACTTCTTGCACTGCCTTTTCTGAAAGTAAAGCAAAAGGAATGGTTAAATACAAAATTGCACAGATTTTAAACTTTAATAATATAATAATAATAATAATGTATTCAATTTATAACGCACTTTTCATTAGTGAAAATCTCAAAGTGCTACACACATTGAATGCTACACACATTCATACACCGGTAGCGGCAGACTACCATGCAAGGTGCTTTCCAGTCCTACCGGGAGCAACTCGGGGTTAAGTGTCTTGCTCAAGGACACAACGACACATGGTGTGGGGAACCGGGATTTGAACCGCCAACCTTCCGATCGGGGGACCACTGCCATTACCACTACGCTACGGCCGCCTGTCTATGTTTACGGTCTATATCAAGGGTCGGCAACCCGCGGCTCCGGAGCCGCATGTGGCTCTTTAGCCTCCTTGTAGTGGCTAGAAGAACCACTAGACTGAGAAACAGCTTCTACCCTGAGGCTGTCAGACTCATGAATAAATAAATAATAAGAATAAACACTGCAAAATGTCACATCATACTGATACTGTACTGATCTGTTTCTTGTTGCTGCGTTCATCTGTGACCATCTGCTCATGTTCGTGCTGCTGTTTATAATGATGTTTTTCTACTACATTAGGGCTTAGTGTATTACTAGCTGATGTGATGTCTCTCTTAGTTAATCCTAGATGTTATTATTGTATTTCTCTTGCATTTGTTGTTGGATGTAACTGGGACCCTGTGTACATAATCTCGTTTTCAACACATGTACTACATGCGGTGCAAATGACAATAAATTCTCTCTGACTCTGACTCTGACTCCCTTTGGCCTTGCCCTTGACAAAAAAAACAAAAAAAATGTGAAAATGTACGTTTAATTTTTATTTATATATTATTATTATTTCTATTTATTTACTACTGTAAATAGTTGAAGCATCGAGGTGTGAAGCTGTCATCTTCCCCCGCCAGCACCGCACGCTGCTTCCAGAGACGTGGATCATGCTGTCTCGGTCCCTGCAAGCAGCGAGATGCTGGCGCACGGGGGAGGGGTGGTTCCCCCGCATGATCCGCGGCTCTGGAGGCAGCGACACAGATAATATATACACTAGATAAGACATCCCCGCTGTTGGCCAATGGAGACCGACATCGTCAGACGGCGGCCATCTTGCCACAGACAGAACGCCCACTCTTAACATGAATGTGAATGGGGCATTTACTATTAAAATAACCATAACTTGCTTAATTTTCAACCGATTTTAAAACGGTTTGGTTTGTTATAAATGTGAGAGATGTTGTTATAATATGGTATACTTAAGATGGACGTTCACATGAAAATAACGTTATATAGACACTGTATTGCACTAGCAATATACACAATAAGATTATATTTACATCTATTTATAAATACATGTTTATTTCCAGCGAAATTAACTGACATATGTTACAATGCTAATAAATATTTAATACTATTTCATCATAAATAGCATTATTATTAGTGGTATGAAAATAATTTATGCCAATTTTTTCCCTACACATGCAAATATTATGTAATATTAAATACATTATTACACAAACCTTGGTCAATATGTGTAGTTTATTTTTTTTAGATACATGAAAAGATTTAATAATCGGGAGATATAAATAAACAAACAAACAAACAGAAATAAACATCTGATAGTGTGACAAGACTCTCAGTCCCTCGGTGCAACAGTAACTATTTAAACATTAAAACACTGAAACATATAATAATAAACATAAGCATAAAATAGTAAAACTGTAACACTGTCCTGAGTTTTTGCATAGTGGTAAATGAGTATGAAAATTTACACCAACTCTAAAACTAAAACACTAAACATTTAATGAACATAATACTGTCCTGAGTTTTTGCATACTAGTATAAAAAGTATAAAAGTACAGTATAACTATAAAATAAACTAAAGGTTCTAGCATTGACATCTCATTATTTGACCATCATTTCAGTTTTTGAATATTATATGCTGAATGTTAGCACTACAGGTAATAGGTCAAATATAGTATAAGTCAACCTCTACCTGAAATGTACACAAGTGTGTTTTCCACAAGACCATCAAAGCGGCTGGGAAGGTAGCTGTGGTCATGTATAAGAGCAGGAATGTCAGCAAACGGTGATGGAAGATCTTCTTCTTCTACAGAGGACATGTCTACAGCTGACAGGTTTGTTGATGTGTCAATGTGGTAGAACTGGTCAGCAGAGGACATTGGTTCAACTGGTTGGGACTCTGTCTCATCCTGTGCGGTCACATTGCCTTTTATGCTTGGTTTAACACCACACCGGGCCATCAGCTTTCTGAAAATGTTCTTGAACTGGCTGGCACTAGGGTTGTTATTCCATCCACCTTAAAATAGACACAAGATATATAACAGTATATTACATATTCACCGATTTTTCAAACAAATAAACAAACCAAATGTATTTTCCTAAAAAAAAAAAGAAAACATGGATCAACAAATTGAAAACAATACAGTTGCTGACAGTTCCGGTCACTTAGTGTTGTGTTAAAAAATAATTATGAATTGTACCAGATGCTCTGATGGAGTTAAAGAGAAGCTCCAAGTGGTCCTGGCTGAACCTGTAGGTCAGGATATATCGCTGCTCATCAAGCAGCACAGGAACCATTGACATCAATGTGTCAATATTGATGATAAATCCCAGGATAGAGAGGAATCTTAATCAAATAAAGCAAATATTGTATAATTACAAAGAGGTCCCAAGAAAGAATGAGTTTAGGATCTTAACATTTACTTTTTTTAGGGGTGGCGGTGACTAAACACAAGAGCAGGAACAGAGACATATTTTAATACAGCAAATATATTGTAGCAAAACACCCTGATAAGATAAGAAGTACCATCACCAGAAAAGAGCATCTTATGAACGTGATGCAGACAGAAAAGAGCATATTATGAACTCCATGCAGAGAGGTGAGAACAACTGAGGAGATAGCATTAGAGCACTTAAAACAACAACAAGGTCAACCAAAGTGCTGTAAATATATATTATGTCATTATTATGTAAATATATATTATGTATAATATTATGTCAATAATATTATCTCACATTTTTTGTGTGTAGCGTGACGTGTAATGTGCACTGATCCAAAATATAACTATGATTATTCTAATTAAAGTAATAATACTGTCACAGAGTCTTACAGGTGAAATGTGATCCCAAGGTTTCTTGTTTTGATGTTACGTCTATTGGAGCATCCATAGGCTGCACAAAAGTCAGGCATCTTGTCAAAGAGTATTTCTGTAAAACACAAAGCAGTAATTAGTGTTGAACATACCAAACCGCTTGGAAATCATGTGCAGCTTTAGTTCAGTTAAAAACAAAGAGCTCCTAGTGATCTAAGAATGCTGGGGAAATATTTGGAATACTAGCTAGCCCTTAATCAAAGGCTCTTGTTAATAGTCTGCTAATAAATACAGTCATGATCAAGACAGTCATTTAGACAAAAGATTAGTTTGTTTTAAAATAGTTATTGGTGTAATAAAAACAGAATTTAAATTCTAGATTCTCGATGAGTGTGACACCCAAAACACGAATAAAACCTTTTAAAAAAGACGAAACTGCTGTCTGATTACCAAAGAAATCATAGCCACGTTAATAACGTTTTTAAAAACATAAACCGTTTGTAAATCCGTCAAGATTACAGCGAGTTAAGTGTATTTTTGTTTGTATAAATCCCTCACCTCCATACGGTTTCCACAGCTGCAGCTAATGTTGCTGTCTGTGGCAAGATGGCTGCCGCTTGACGACGCCGCTGACTCCTCCTCAGCTTATCTAGTGTATATATCTATGGTGCGGGTCTTCTGAATCCCCAGGTGTTCACACATGGCAGTTGACACCCTGGATTCGAAGTTTCGACCCTGATCGCTGTGAAGGGTCTCTGCTGTCCCAAACCGGCTGAACATCCCCTCCACTAATGCGTCAGCCACAGTCTTGGCCTCCTGGTCTGGGATGGCATATGCCTCTGGCCACTTGGTAAAATAGTCCATGGCAGTGAGTACATAGCGGTTTCCCTTATCGGTGTACGCAAATGGGCCCATGATGTCCACAGCCACTCTTTCCATCGGTGCCCCCGCTGGTTGCTGTTGAAACTGGGCGCGGGACTGGTCCAGCGGCCCCTTGTGCGAGGTACAGGAGTCGCAGCTGCGGCAAAAGTCCTCTACATCCCTCCGTTGCTGGCCCCAGTAGTAGCCTTGGCGGAGGCGGCGCAGGGTCTTGGTGACACCAAAGTTCCCAGAGCCTGTGCTTGCATGACTGGCTCCCAGCACCGCTGACCTCAGCGATCTCGGCACCACAACCTGCCACCTCTCCTCCCCGGTGTCATACAAATATACAGGAAAAACATGAAACAATCCTAAGTAAGAGAGCAATCAGAGTTCTCTATCTAGTATTTTTCCATGAGCTTAAACCTGTAAAACCTTCTTTTTCAGCTGATTCATTCATCCATTGATGGACTTCACATAGCCATGAGAATTCTTGTTGCTGTAACCTGTTCCAAAAAAACAGACTTTTTAAAGCATTGTAGTTGTTATTCCTCACTTTATCTTGCAACACTCAGACTTCCACATATGACATATTTTTCACTCCTATTTTTAGTGTTTTTGTAGCCTGGCCCTCGCCTTCCTACACAGCTCCGCTCAATTCTATTTTCCCTTCACTGCTCCGTCTGGGACTTCTCCCATAGACAAGGATTTCTCCCGTAGATTTTTGACCGGACCAATCAGAGAACAGAAGGCGGAGTTTTTGGCCCCCACACCCCCACCTGTTCCAGCGCGCAGCCAGTGAGCATCCGCATGTTCTCATTCAAACCACTGTTCTCATGCAAAGCGATGCAGGACTGTTTTATATGTGACACAAATGTATTAAATTCCCCTTCTTAATCCCTTATCTGGAGTTTTCTTTTGTTTTTTTGCCAAAAGTCAAGTGATCGCTCCCTCCTCCTCCTCCTCTCCCTCCGCTAAGTGCAAATGAATGAGGAAATGGCAGGTTGTCACAAGAGAATTAAACTAGGGTTTTACGTTGTTGCCCGAGTCCCTGCAGATTTTCTGGTCTGCTGGACCAGCGCTCCATGGTTTTATTTTATTTTTTAGAACATTTTATTAACATATAAACACAGAATATGCAGCGGCAGCGAGAGAAAATGCAGCAGGAGGCGGAGCAGATGTCAAGTTCAACAGACCATGGGGAAGCAGACCATATATGGCTCTGAGGGGGAGGGAGCAGAATGCTTTTCCCTGTTCAAAATTTTTCTAAGATCCAATGGTTTTGTTCCTCAGCAGAGGCCACGCCTCCAGCAAGAATCGGTTCTCTATAACAGAAAGTCCAGACCCTAGTACGAAGCGAAGTGAAGGACAAGGGTCTGGTTTTAGCCAGGCTAGTGTTTTTGACACTTTCAATGTATTTTTGGAAAAGCCATAAGGAGTATAAATGTTACAAACACTTACATGTGTTATATTTCTGGAGGACCAAATAATGTTGTCTAACAAAGTTGTTGTATACTGTATTTCATGTTTTAAGATGGCTTATGTACGACAATTAGCTCACACTTGCTTTGCCTTTTAATTTACTTGCAAACTGGATTTTTTTTACAAGCTCATACATTTATGTTGTAGTAACATTTTTTTCATTAGAATGCCCTGTTTATTTTGTTTTATTCTATTGTGAAAATAAGGTGATACAGCTTTAGCAACAACTGTACTTTTGTTTCTTGAAGAGGTTTTGCTTCTCAACTGAGGAACTGGTTTCCATTCGGCTTGAAAAATCTACACAGAAAACCAGTTTCCTTCAGTTCATCTTGCTAACAATAACATGTTCTGGATCACTACGAATCTACAACGGTATATGCACAGAAAAAAAGTTCTATTTAGGATAATGCCTCGTAACCCAACTGCTAAGTTACATTTTTGAAAGGGAAAATGGGGAAGAAAGCAATGAAGGACATGCGGTAAAGTTCTAGTTAGGAAAAGTAATGAGATCTTCATCTTTCATTTGGCTTCCTTTAACCTGGTAACTGACAGCTTTATTCAATTGTGTTTGTTTGTTTGTTTATTTATTTATTTAAAAGAAAAAATAAACTAAACAAATTAATCAAAATGAAAAGAAAAACATTGAATGAAAAGGGTGCAGAAAGAAGAAAATAATTCATATAATAATATCTGCCCCTTGTTTAAAACTAAAATAAAATAACAACAAACAACAACTCAGGCTTTAACAATCCCCAAAGCGAAAACCAAAACCATCAGGCATTCTTCACATCGTACTTTTCTAACAATTTCAACTTAATTATATTTTTAAACATATAAGTTGCTTTAGAAATGTTTATGACAAAGGCAATTCCATAATCCTATTCCTTGAATTACAATGCAGCTCCTTCAGACTAGTTCTAAATGGAGGTTTTACAAACATTTCTTATAATGACTCTCTTTTTTAAACACATTTTAATTTAATATTCAGGGTAATATTTTTATGAGCTTTATACATGACTTGAAAATATTATATTCAACCAAAAAATAAAATGTTAATGATTTCAATTGATGAAACAATATATTTGTTGGGTGACCATAGCACTAATAATTCTTATAGCTCATTTTTGTCAAATAAAAATAGGGTTTGTACCGGTAATTGTTTTGCATGCTTTACCCCAAACTTCAATACAATAAATAAAAAATGGAACAATCATTACATTATACAATATATATAGCTTTGTCATTCAAAAACAATTTTAATTTATACAGTAATGCAATTGATTTCGTTATTTTTATTCTTAAGTAATTTACATGGTATTTCCATGTCAGCTTCTCATCAATAACGACACCCAAACATTTTATTTCATTTACTCTATGAATGTCAAATTTAAATGGGACTTCGAAAATTTTATTTATATTCCTAAATATCATTTTTTCCCAAAGTTAATAATAACTTGTTAAATTTGAACCAAGTTTGTATTTTTACAAATTCTGCCTGTATCATCTCCAACATCTGTTCAATATCTTCAGCCGAACAAAGAAATGCGGTATCATCTGCAAATAAAACACATTTCAAAAACCTTGACACATCAACCAAATCATTATAAACAACTTTGGTCCCAACACAGAGCCCTGAGAAACTCCACATCCATTAACACAAAATTCAGATCTCACATCATTTACCTGTACAAACTGTTTCCTATTATTCAAATACCTGGATACATGTAGTGCTAATCCTCTAATGCCAGATTTATTCAGTTTTTCAAGAAGAATGGTGTGGTCAGTAGTGCCAACCTTTTTTGTGTGGCCTTTTTTAAATCAACAAAAAGGCTAACACAATACTGTTTTTGATCAACAGCATTCGTTATCTCTTCTATTAGTTCCATGAGATCCGTTGATGTTGAATTATTTACTCTAAACCTATGTTGACTATTACTTAAAATATTCTGTTTATTTATAAATCGATCTACTCTGGTTACAAATAATTTCTCTAATATTTTTGAAAATAATATTTTTGAAAATTGTGTGTATATAATCAAATATACTTAATCCAATTAATTCTGGTTTTACTTGGATTAGTTTTTGCATTAGTTCTAAACTCTGACATCCCCCTCTAATCATCTGTACAGTTTTTGATGACTGGAGCTGGTAGAGTTTCAGTGGATTCTTTTATCAACTTTAGACGAGCAAAGCTGACACAAAGACTCAAATCTGGTTTGAGAGCAGGCTGCCAACTTACTCTGCCACCCTGCTGTGCATTAGTAAAAATGCTGTGATTAAACAGAAGGGGCACGTGTTCACAACATGTTATTGTTGGAGTTCTTAAGTATTGTGTGTGCACTTGTGTATTTGTTGTCTGTTGTCATCTGCTGTAAGCATGCACTTAAGGATGGCATCAAATGTGAGGTACCCTGAAAAAAATAATTTTACAAGAAAATCCTGTTATCTTGTAAAACACAGCCAGTGAAATACATTTATTTGTAGTTTTTGGGTCATATTTAAACAACCTGCCACTACGCATTTTATAATAAGAACTTAATATAATTTTTATTTTTTGTAATAACATAGCAAAGTGACATAGCAAAGTTAATTTGCTCTAATGACCTACTAGATTGCTGTAAACAAATGAACTGTTTCAATTATTTCAAAATCAATAATGCTGTGAATCAATTTTTTACTACTGTTCATGCCTGAAGCATTTTGGGTAAGTTTGGAGACTAAATTTGGTTAAAATTAAACTAAGTTAAAATTAAACTAAATTAAACTAAGTTAAAATTAAACTAAATTAAACTAAGTTTGGAGAAAGCTCTACAGAGAGTGGTGAAGGCTGCACAGAAGTCTGTTGGAGTCAGTCTCCCCACAATCACAGACATTTACACCTCCAGATGCAGGAAAAGAGCCACCTGCATCATGAAAGACCTCACTCATCCAGCACACTCACTCTTTGCCCCACTCCCCTCAGGACGGAGGTTGAGGAGCATCAAGTGTAGAACCACTAGACTGAGGAACAGCTTCTACCCTGAGGCTGTTAGACTCATGAATAAATAAAAATAAAATAAAAAATAAACACTGCAAAATATCACATCATACTGATGCTGATCTGTTTTCTTGTTGCTGTGTTCATCTGTGACCATCTGCTCATACAAACTCATGTTCGTGCTGCTGTTTATTTCCACTATATTAGGCTTAGTGTATTACTAGTTGATGTTTTTCTTAGTTAGTTCTAGATGTTATTACTGTTTTTCTCTTTCATTTGTTGTTGGATGTAACTGGGACCCCGTGTACATAATCTCGTTTTCATCACATGTACCACATGCGGTGCAAATGACAATAAAGACTCTCTGACTCTGACTCTAAATGAATTCCTTAGACAGTTGTTGTGTTCTTTCAGCTCTCTTCAAGCTGGCTGCTGCTGGGTGTGATGGTCTTATGGTTTTAAAAACGTTTAAGTTCAAGACCAGGTTAAAAAGAACACATACGTGAACACCGTGATGCTGATTTAGCAGTAGTCCATTGTGTTATAAAAAGCATTTTCACTTACTTTACCCATTGTTATGGACCTACCCAGGGTCAAACTAGGGTTTTCGAACTGTCCAGTGATGACCTTTACTGACCACTCAGTAAAGCAAGACATTTACTACAAAATCATTCATTTAGCTATAATCTGATAAATATAGTCACCAAAAGAGACTATTTCTATCTTTGATTTTATTCTAATGTGATCAAAAGAATAACTTTTGTCATTTTCATGATGTGTGCTTTTAAGCTGTGTCATTCTGTAAGAGTTAAACTGTGTTCACTGCTGTGTTTAAAGGTGAAGCCTTCGGGTCACAGAGACCGGACGGTTTTGTTTAGAAACTCAGAGACAGTCTCATGAGCTGGGCTCCAGCTTTATCTATCTTTTTCCTAAACATTTCTCTCTGCTGCTGTTTGTAACCTTGGGTTTGATAAGGCAAGTGAACTCCTCTCTGTGTTCCTGTCTTTTTAAGTTCTAACTGTGCGGAAACGCTTCAGTCTTTGAATGGACAGAGAGTTCGAATGGACAGAGACCTGAAAGCTCTCTGCCTTGCAGCTGGTCAAGCTTGGTCAAGAGCCAAAGACTAACTTGTCAGCTAGAACTGATGGACGCCTCCATCCAGTTCCCCGAGCAAAAGCTCCAAAGTTCCTAATGAACTTTCTTTGAGAAACATCTCGTCTTGAAGTCGGCCAGAAGCTGCCACATGTTTCTGACGGCTGACGCGGATCCGAGGAGACGTTGGAAGTAAACGACCAGTTCAGACGTACGAGGGCCGGAAGGACTCTGTGCACCTGGGAGGCTGGTAATATCTTTATCAGACGCATCGTCAAAAGGTAAAGCTGTTTACAAACGTACCTGGGATTTAGCCGAAGTCGGATGGAAAGTGTCATCTCTGGTTACACTCGAGATAAATAACTTAATCTCTCCAACCTCTTATTCCTCCTTTTCCCTTTCCCTCTCAATCTTAAGCTGGAAACTATTTTAAGCTGAAGAGCCCCTCAGACTAAATATGTGTAACATCTAGTATTTATGTCTGTTGTGTTAAATCAAGTGTGCTGACGTATTTGAATTGAAAGAAAGTGAAATCATGTCAATCAAGTGTAATGGTGTTAATTTAGTTGATTTATTTTAAATAAATGATAGTGTCTCTTTGACATATCAAACTAAGTTAACGTGTCCATTGTCACTTAATGGCTCTGTTTATTTATCCATCATAAAGATCACAGAAATATTGAATAAACTGAAAAAGAAGAGAATCCGTGAAATTACTATTCAATCTGAATAAGTAAATTAAGGTAAAAAGGAGGTCAGTATTAAACTGACCCCCTCTAAACCCTTTACATCTGGTGGCCTCGTATCGGCTTCTAAAAGTTTATTGATAAATCTGTGGTCTCAGTCATGAACTGTAACGTCATGGTTGGCATAGTGGGATCCAAGTTTTAAACTCTGAGGATAATAATTTGGCTGAGGTGTTCAAGACAGGCAGATTCTGCATGTTTTTATCATTTGAAGCTGTGAGATTATTATTGTTTCAACTCTGTTACACGCTGTTGGAAGCATTCAGGTGAAGTTTTTGTCAGCCGTAGTCTGTGGAGGTTCTGGTTCGGTTCCGATCCAGCTCACTCGCACAGACTCCTGTACGGAGCTTTGTTGAAATGACCGCCGAGTCATAGTGCCTGGAAGCTAATTTAACATCTACAAGATTGCTGTTGTGGTATTTTACATTTTAAAGAAGGTCGAAGCAGCATATATGTTAGAACGTTGTCGGATAATGGGTTCTGACCCGAGTTTTCTGCTCCTCTAACGTGGACCGGAACCGACCTTGAGTGACTCCGTGAGAGTCCGTGTTGTTCAACAGCTGCAGTGCTGGGTTACTGAGCGTGACTAAGTTGGCCTGTCTAGATGTGCGCCGCATGTTTCAGCATTTTGGGAAGTTAAATTGTAGCGTTTGAGTTGTTTAAAGAGCTGTGAAGTTGTTTTCTGCTGTGCAAACTAGCGTTAAGAAGACGTGTGTCTACATGTCTGTTTATGAGCTGTGATTGGATGATACGAGTGCTGTGTGCTGTGAATCACTCTTGTAGCGAACGCTGATTCGCTGTTGTGTGCTGTCAATCACGTCGCACGCCGTTGCGACCAGCCCATTTTGTCGTCATTTCCGGCACGACATTGGTCGAAGGTAAGGAACTACATTCGCCATGTATGCTTGTAGAATGAACTACTGACGCTGTGATTGATTTGTTGACGCCACGTATGTTGTAGCGAGCTCCGCCTCGCAAGCACTGAAGCTGGTGACGCGCTACGCACGCTGCGTTGGCCCGCCCATTTTTGTCGTCACTTCCAGGTGCCGCACTTTGAGTGACAGGTCACACTCGCTGGTTCACACTCGTTCACACACGAACACACACTTAAACACTCATCTGAAGCCATCAACACTGTCTAGCAACATAAACTTGTCTCTGACAAGAACGCGGTTCGAGCAATTATCACGTTCTTACTGAAAACTAACCCTAATAGGTTGTTTTCTTTCCATGTACTGATTTAAACTCAGTCGCTTCGTGATAACATACTCGACGCTGCCCCCTGCTGGACGTTAATAGATGAGTTTTCTCTCAACACCTCATAAAGTCAGCAATTTTTATGGTAAAAATTACCAGCTTTAAAATTGTTCTGTACACAAACAAAAAATCCTGTTTATTTTAAATAAAGAATTTTTGAATAACAGAGGTACAGACGAACAATTGATGCTCGTTTTAAATACTGAAGAGATTTAAAATAACACTCAAAAAGCATCTTTTATTTGATTTTCAAATTAAATAAAAAAGAAAAGTTGATGGAGAGCAGAGCATTTCCACATTCAAAATTTTAAACAGCATTGGCGTACACTGTACACTTTTGGTTAAAAATAGCATTTTTAACGTTTTTCTGTGTACATTTAAAACAGTAAGGTTAATTTGATAACGAATTTCTTTTTCGAATAACACCTGCATGTACCAGCTTGTTGATTTTTACAGACTCAAAACAAATATGGATACACAATCAGATGACGTTGTACCATCCTCATCCTTGAAGGATGCTGATGGTGAGGAGAAAATCCCAGCGCAGGAGGATTCAGACACTGAGTCAGAGGACACAGATTGTGTTGATAATGCCTTAAAGCTGCTAACTAAACCCCTCGTGAAGTACGGTGAGGAGATAGCAGCAATGGACACCTCCACTCTGAACACAGAGTTAGAAAATCTAACAACAAGCATTCTCAAAAAAGATGGGAAAAAGCTCAGCGCCGACCGTCTAGCCAAATTGGCCCTTCTGTTGAAGGCCAGACTGGACCATGAAGTGGAGAGGTGTGTGGACCTTGAGGAGAAACTGGCTGATGAGAAAACTAAACACGAAGGTACCACTTCAGATTTTGTGTCATACCAGAAAACGACAAATACAGAGACTGAACGTTTAAAAAATGAAATACAGTCGCAAACACAGTCATATGAGGAAAACATTCGTTCCAGAGGACGAAAATATGACGAGTCTGTCAGGGAGAATGAAAAATTACAGCAAGAAATACAATCGCTGTCTAGAGAATTACAAGAGAACAAGGAAAAAAGAGAAGAAACCCACAACCTGTGCACAAGGTTGAAAATTGAGTATGATAGATTAAAAGAACAACTAAAAGAGAGCACTCAATTCGAGGAAAATAAAAAACTCAGTGAACAGTGCACAGCGCTACAAACTGAAGTTGATTGTTTACGCAGAGAAGTGACTGAAAGTAAGGTGGAACTGACCTTAACTAAAGAAAACCTTTTTAAAGAAAGGGAAAGATGGGTGGATGTTGTGGCAAAGCAGTCTCAAGGCTTCACACCCCCACCACCTCCACGCGGTAATGCAGAATTGCTCACCGTACCTGTTAAGACCCGCCAGTCGGAGCAGGGACTTGCGTCCTCAACAACAACACCTGCACATGGATCACAGGTAAATGGGAATAGCAATGGTGCTAACCTTTCTATTCCAATACCTGAACTCCAGAAGCTTTCTAGATACATTAAACGCTTTGAGCCAGGGCCGTTGGGTTCAATCCATACAAAGACCTACCTAGACTCTCTTGACTTCCAACTGGGTAATTTTCCAAATGCTACTGCTGAGGATAAAATTGCACTGATCAGGCTCACCGCAGACTGGCCTGTATATGCCTTCATTGATCGCCAACCAGACGCCATGAAAACAGATTACAAACTGTTGCGTGATACTCTTATACGAGAGTTCACTCCAAACATGGGGCCTGGTGGCTACCCTGATGCCGAGAAGGTCGTGCAAGGTAAGAAAGAGCATCCACAGGCATATTACCAGAGAATGTTCCAGGCTTTCTTTGGTAATCGCAATGAACCGGGCATGGAGGACGAAGTAGGTTTTAAATACCTTTTCGGTAAAAACCTCCACCCTGATATAAAAGAGTCAGTACAAGTGATGGCTAATTTCAGAGACAAAACCATCAAGGAAATGAAACAATGCGCCGTAAATGTTTTCGAGGCCCGCATGGAATGCAGAACACCCGTAGAGGTGTTCACGAGTGCGAGAGTCGAACCCCAATCGCTGGAACTGGAAGGGACGCGAGCACCAGCTCCCTATCCACCGACAGGCGAAAAGAAACAGACCTTTCAACCCGACAAACCACAAAGTGGGGGTATCCGCTGGAGAAAGAAGCCAGGGTGGCTCAGACAAAACACGGAGGGTGAACAAAAGGATCAAAAGGGGGGTGCGCGTCCAAGGAGTACAGATTATGGGTACAGGGGTAACCCATATAACCAAGGGTGGTCCCAGCAGGAACCCCCGAACCAAGGGCGGTCCCAGAGGGGACCCCCGAAACCAGGGTGGTCCCGGAAGGGACCCCCGAGCCGTGGACCTGCTCCTCCTACCCCTCGAACAGAACAGTCCGAGACAGGAAAAAAGTCGCAAAAGTCCCAGAGGAAAGGCCGTAATTCTCTGTCCCCAGAGGACATGGAGAAATTACGTCGGTTTTTAAAAGATTTGGATGATACAGGCAAGGATAACAAGCCTGGAGTATTGTGCAGCACTGTCGTTGACAGATGCTCAGAGCACACAAATAACAACAATGCCACAGTTGCTGGCAGTCACAAAGATACTGATGGTCAGGTTGCTGACAATCAGGGTAATGACAGTCAAATCATTGACAGTCCAGAATGTGACAGTCAACAAAACATTGACTGTAACCATGACTTCATTGTTACGGAGTCTGAGCAACCCTCGTCAGAGCAAGGGGGGGAAAGCTCACTCACCGCTGAAAGTGGCTCGCCACGAACTGAACAGTCAGACCCATGTGTGTCTGCACTAACAGTACTGATAAATGAAGGTCACACAGTCGGGGGTAGGCGTGATAAACGTCAGAGAAAACCTGGTAAGTTCCTGTGTGACATTATCAGAAAGGGGCCCGCTAAGAAGGCTTACCTGTCCATCACGTTGGAAGGGGTCCTCAGAAAAGAGGCCCTCTTGGATGGTGGGGCAGACATATCCGTTATGTCACCCACACTGTTAGAAGAGCTACGGCTGGCCGCTAACGGTGTTGACAGGGAAATACCCCTCAGAGAATGTGCTATAGTTTTGCAGGGTCTCTCGGAGACGAGTACAACCCTAACAGCTATAGCAATGGTTCACATGCAGATTGGTGTAACGACACTATACCACCCGGTATACGTGTCCACCGTTGACTCATGCCCATTTTTGGTTGGCCAGGACTTTATAAACCGCTTCGACGCGGTTATAGATTATGGCGATCAGTCAATGTGGACCAGAGTGAGTCAACCACTGCCGATCGATATGCCTACACAGAGTAACACTGACCGTCTAACGGCAGGTACCGCGGAAGGCAAAAGGGAATGCTCAGACGAGAGCACAATCCCTGTGGATGAACCTTCAACTACAGGTGAGGCAGTAGAGGCCCAACAAGAGAGCCCCCTCTGCGAGCTGAAACAGTTGGCACTCACTGAACACTACCTACCACAGGTAGTCAATGGTGTTGAGATTCAAGGATCCCACACCGATGATGCTGTTCTGTCCCCTTGGACGGAGAAATCAGCGATCAGCCAAGCTTTCTTTGGAACCTTGGTTAAGAAACAGTTGGGTCTCGGAATGAACAAAAAGGCTTTCCGCTTCTCGTTAGACCCCAACGATAAACAGGTAATGACCGCTAAAGGGATCATTGACCTTAAACTAATCTGGAACCAACGAGAACTGGATCACCCGTTCCTCGTGGTCCCGAACTTACCACATGCAACCTACATAGGCTCCGATATTTTGGTAAGATTAGGTGTCCGAGTGGACGTCAGCAACAATGCACTGTGGTCACTAGATACAGCCACGAAGGACTCTCCTGTGTTAACCACAGAGAACCTTAAGGCTGGACAGACCATTCCAGAGGTCTGCCAGGTTGCTAACAGCCATAACACTGTGGTACCACCTCAGGTTATGAACAAGCCGGTGATGATTCACATCATGAAAGGACAGGCTATTGGAACAAAACAGGCATGCTTTCAACCATCTCCTATGTTTTTCAACTTAGGACTGTCCATGGAGGCCACATGCCAAGTGACCCTCGACGGCAGAACCACGACTGTCGCTGTGTGTAACACGAGCACAGAAGAGGTACTGATCCCAAAACGCTCGCAGCTCGGATGGTTGATCTCTACTGATTTTCATGATTTTGAACTAAGCATTCCATTTCTGGGAGGACTCCCAGAAAACTTGATCCCAAGTCATCATTCGGGGCGAGTCTTGTTCACAAAACCAACACAGGCCATAGCTCTTTTCTCCCCCACTGAGTCCGACCGGGACATTGTCCACAGGTTCGGTTTCAACCAAGGAGAAAGTCTAGGCCCTCAAACTTACAGTGCACTACCTGTTGACAGGTTTTATGACACTGAAGGGGACTCACTGGAGCTCCCCAGAGAACAAGAACCGCTCTCAATTGCTTCACAGATAGACCAGGTGGTCGCTCAGGCCGACGCCTTGAAAACTGATGAAGACAGGGACAAACTTCGCAAAGTTCTGCTAAAATATGAAAAATCATTCTCAACTGACTCGATGGATTGTGGGTTGACCACGCTCCACACAGTGAGCATTCCAACCCCGCCTGATGCTCCACCTGCATTTGTCAGACAATACAAGATTCCTCTGGCAGCACATCAACCTATCAGGGAAATCATTGATGACCTGTTAGGAAAAGGTATCATCCGATACTGTAACAGCACTTACTCTGCGCCTTTATGGCCGGTGTTAAAACCAAATGGTAAGTGGAGACTTACTATAGACTACAGAAAGCTAAACAAACAAGTTCCCTTATCCAGATGGCCTATGACGCAGCTCCAACAGGAGTTGCCCAAGGTCACCAATGGTAAGTACTTTTCGACCCTTGACATCGCCTCTGGTTTTTGGACCATTCCTGTGCGCGACGAGGATCAATACAAACTAGCTTTCACTTTTGGTGGCCGTCAATACACCTTCAATAGGTGTCCCTTTGGCTACGCTAACTCACCTGCAGAGTTCAACATCTTCTTGAACAAAGCATGTCCAGACGCCCGCGAGCGTGGGACACTGATTTATGTGGATGATGTCCTTTTGAGGCAGCCAACACTGGACTCACATCTGGCCGAAATCGACCACGTTCTGAATCAGCTGACAACTGCTGGTGCTAAAATATCACTGTCGAAGTGCCAGTGGTGCAGAACCAAGGTGGACTACGTTGGCCTACTTGTAGGTCCAGACGGAGTACAACCACAGCTGACTCGCACCCAAGGCCTTGACAATCTCAAAGTCCCCACCAATCTCAAAGAACTACAAAGTTTTCTTGGCGTGTGTAACTACTCGAACCAGTTCATAGAGAACTATGCAGACCTTGCAAAGCCACTGACTGAACTCCTAAAGAAAGACGTTCCATTCGTCTGGACTGACAAACAGCAGCAGGCAATGGACGCTCTTATAAACAGGATTAAGTCAGCCCCATGTTTAGCCTACCCAGACTACAACAAAGAGTTTTACTTGGAAGTGGGCTTCTCAGCTCATTGCATAAGTGCAGGTCTATACCAAATACACGACAGAGACAAACGTGTAGTGGCCTACGCCAGCAAAACGATGGCGGGCCCCGAGTTGAGATTCTCAGACTGTGAGAAAGCTCTACTGACCACAGTGTGGGCAGTAAAACATTTCTCCAGCTACATTGGTGGACAGAAAATCATTGTGGAAACACAACACCAGCCAGTGACATTCCTGAACAGCCAACGCATCAGAGATGGTGTGGTAACAAACTCTCGTGTTGCAACGTGGCTCATGGCGCTTCAAAGTTTTAACCTAGACATACGTTATGGTCAAAACAAGAAGTCACATCTGGGGACAGACTTGGCACTCTGCCAAAAGTGTACACAAGATGTACCAGCGACCCAGCCGTTGGCTGAGGAAAAAACCCCTGTGACTGAAGACCCGAACCACCACTTCTTTGATGACAATATCTGCAAAGATATGACAACATTGTACGTGGATGGATCTTCATTCCTCCGCGACAAAATCTGTAGGGCAGGTGTTGGAGGGGTCCTCCTCCAAGACCAAGAACAGATTACCTTCAGCTACAAATTAGGCTCTCAGACTTCTCAGTACGCTGAGATTGCAGGAATCCTAATAGCTCTCCAGATGGTAGTAGCACGCTCCATCAAGACCCTAGTCATCTGCACTGACTCTAACTATGCTCGTTTGAGTTTCGCTTGTCACCTTGCTGTGTGGAAACAGAACGGTTTCCTAACAAGCGACAGAAAAGTGGTCAAACACAAAGAGCTTTTCATGGCATGTGATCACTTGGTGACATCACACGACTTACAGATCTACTGGAAGAAAGTTCCAGGACATTCTAGAGTCCCAGGCGATGACAAGCACTACAATGACATTGCGGATTCCTTAGCCAAAGAAGGAGCCGACGAAGGTCCTCTATGGTCCTTCGACTCCTCCTGGTTGATCAAGACTCTGTCAACACAACCTGCTGTTGAGGTTATGGCAGTCACACGTGCACAGGCCGCGGCCAGACCTGCTGACAACGCAGTCTCTGTACGGCCTGCACTGACTGACCCAGACATCATCCAACAGCAAAAGTCGGATCCTGCTATCAACTACATGATACTGTACCTGACTGATCCAGACAAAAACACTCCGACTAAAGACGAACTGGATTCCGATCCAGACCTTAAAGTCCTTTACCAGCTGCGCAAACAGCTAAAACTAATCAAGGGCATCCTAACTTTCGCTCATGGACCAACGTCCTCACCTGTGTTCGTGGTTCCCCATGACCAAAGGGGGGTGATGTTAGTTCATGCCCATGATCTCCCGTCCGCAGGACACAAAGGAGATAAAGCCACGCTGACGGCATTAAAACAAATTGCCTATTGGCCTGGAATGAAAAAGGATGTCAAGGACTACATTGAAGGGTGCGTGGTGTGTGGCCAGTTTCAGCCAACCAGACCACTTCACAGAGCACCACTGCAAAGTAGAGGCATTGCATTCCCATGGTCTGACCTCCAGATCGACTGGGTTGGACCACTCACTAAGAGCTCTAGAGGAAATAAATATTTTCTCACGGTAACCTGTGCATTTACCAAATGGGTAGAATGCCTACCAGCTCCTAACGACACAGCACAAACAACTGCTATGTTGTTAATGAATCATATATTCTCAAGGTTTGGACTTCCCCTTCGGGTGAACTCAGACCAAGGTACACACTTCACAGGTGAAGTGATGAAAGAACTGTGGAAGACGCTAGGCGTCAAGGCCAACTTTCATGTCGGCTACCACCCACAGGCTTCAGGCCAAGTCGAGAGAGCAAACAGAACTGTGGTGAGTATTTTGAAGAAATACGTGGCCGCAAATCACAAGGACTGGGATGTGAAACTCCCTCTGGTCCTCATGGCCATAAGAGCCACTCCACACACATCAACTGGCATCTCTCCCTTCGAGATGATGACCGGTCGACAAATGACTCTCCCTCTACACCTGTTGTACCAACCAGGTGACGCCGTCATGGCGACAGCCTACACTACACAACAATACATGAAAGATTTGAATGTACACCTCAGAAACACTTTTGCTTTCGCCCAGAAAAACCTGGAAAGGTCCGCTGAAGGACGCAAGGCGTACTATGACCAGAAGGCCTCTCACAATGAACTCCAAGTGGGAGACAGAGTCTGGTACTATACGTTCGCCCCAACAACCGGGAAAGGAGAGTCCGGGACCGGAACTCTCGCCCGCAAACTAATGCCCAGGTGGACTGGACCTCATCTGATAACAGACAAAGTGTCCTCAGTCGTCTACGAGATCAAAATCAGCAAAGGCCGTAAAGAGCCAATTGCTAAATGGGTACATCGAAATCAGATCAAACCTTACAAGGCGTTCAATGACTCCACAAAAGACAAAGATCTCACCAACTCACCGACTTCATGGGATAATAAGGTCGTACAAACACAAGTTAGTAAATAAACTAATCAGGTTTAAACTACCATATTTCCCACCCTATAAGTCGCATTGTCCAACTTGAACTTAGAAACGCTAAGTCTAAAACCCACAACAAAAAACTAACCTTAACAACCGTTTAAATCCACGAGATTTGATTTGACCTCGGTCATAAAGTTGAGACCTGTTTTGCTTGTGTGTTGCACTTTGGAATCTGACGACAAGAGTGGGTCGAAGCAGTGAAACGTTGTTTCCTTGTTGTTTAGTCATTACTGTTGTCATTAGTTGAGGTATTGTTTTGGTTCTGAACACTCCCAGCCAAAAAGGTTTTGTATTAACATTGGTTAATGAATGATATGGATTTAACTATGCCAACATGCAGTTCGTTTTGTTAAATCTCAGTCGTTGAAGAGCCAATGTAGTTTAAAGCTACCCGAGGTACCATAAACTACACTGGTCTCACAATTTCTAAATTGAACCGATTCGATCGTTTCTATTCTAGATTATCTATTCATTTTGATGAGTCTCGCCATAGACTTCAAAATTGATTAGGAATACTAAATCCTACGTCGTTCGTCTAAAAGACAACAGACATTTAGATCAAACTATATTTCATTTTTCTACTTTAGTTTAACCTAAACTAATTAGTGAATGGAGGAATAGTTTGGAATTAGAGGCCTTCGTTACAGAAGCCCTCCAAAATTCTATAGGTATAGATCCCTATATCTAATTTACAGAATTGTTCCACCCCTTAATTAGTAAGTGTAGCTGTTCTAAACCATGATAGCTTACATACCAGGTGCATATAGGTAAGGCTTAATGTAAAATCCCAATCATAAGCCCACCTTAAAAAACCA
>JBBPBX010042878.1:9377-28189 GCA_038048925.1 Garcialebias charrua | reverse complement strand
TTTTGATGTTTTTAGTTATAGCCTTCTACTTACCTTCTTATTTATAGTTACCATTTTGTTTGTTTTAGCTTTTAGTTAGCCTTTTGATACGTTTAGCTTTTAGCCAGCCTTTAATAACTTCTAAATTTTAGTTAACTTTTTTTGCTACACTTTCCTCTGTAGCTTTTTGATGCTTTTATACTTACCAGTTACCATTTTGTTTGTTTTGGCTTTTAGTTAGCCTTTTACGTTTAGCTTTTAGCCAGCCTTTAATAACTTCTACATTTTAGTTAACCTTTTGCTACTTTTTGCTATTTTTCTACATTTTCCCAACTTTTTGACGATTTTATACTTATCAGTTAACATTTTATTTGTTTTAGCTTTTAGTTAGCCTTTTTAGCTTTTAGCCAGCCTTTAATAACTTCTAAATTTTCGTTAACCTTTAGCTACTTTTCTCTACATTTTCCTCTTAACTAGCTTTTGGATGCTTTTAGTTAGCCTTCTACTTATCTTCTTACGTTAGCATTTTGTTTGTTTTTGTAGTTTTAGCTTAGCCTTTTGCTCTTTTTTGATTTTTAGGTGGTGTTCTACGTTTTTACAACTCAGCTTCAGCTTCTTCAGCAAATTTCAGCAGCCACATGGCAATTTTAGCAAATTAAAGCTGTTTTTCTTTTATGTTTTTAGCTTCTCTGTCTCATCATCAAGATTTTACACATTCTACATGACACATTTTTTAGTTAGTTCTAAAAATATATATACTGTATATTTTTGCCACATCACACAACAAACTGATAATTTATTTTAAAGTAAAACTGTATTATGACAATGTTGCACAAGCACAGATTTAGGAAGCTAAAGCAACAATCCATAAGGCAGCACTTTGATGAGTTTTTACTGGAGAAACAATCGAACAGAAGTCCCTTTAAATATATGAGGACATGTAAAACACAGACCACTCAGAGCTTATGAGTCATGAGAGGTGAACTGTTGCAGTTGGGTTAATATTGCTGCTCTGATGTCTCCTCTCAGTTCTGGCAGTATGGAGTTTGGGTGGATGTTGTGATTGATGACCGCTTACCCACCAGAGACGGAAAGCTTTTGTTTGTTCACTCGGCTGAAGGCTCAGAGTTTTGGAGTGCTTTGCTGGAGAAAGCTTACGCTAAGTAACAAAATCCTCCTCTTTGTACATGTTAACAAAGCCATGCTGCGACGTAAACGCACAATGTGAACGCGTTACATCCCTCTGTGTCCGACAGGGTGAACGGCTCCTATGAGGCCTTATCAGGAGGAAACACTATCGAGGGTTTTGAGGATTTCACAGGAGGGATTGCTGAAATATACACTTTGAACAAAGCTCCTCGACTGCTTTTCCAAATAATTCAAAAGGCCCTGGGCAAGGGTTCACTGTTGGGTTGCTCCATTGATGTAAGTCTTGTTTTGTATACTCACCAGCTTTGTATTTGAACAAAAACTTCATAAAATATTGAGTGTCTGAAGTTTATTTTGGTGCTTTTAGATCACAAGTTCCAACGAGTCAGAGGCAGTGACAGCGCTAAAGCTTGTAAAAGGACATGCGTACTCTGTTACTGGTGCAGAAGAGGTATGTGATTCTTCTGAATTGTGTGTTGTAAATGTGAGTATTTCCGTTGTTCCTATTTAAAATTTCTTCTGTGTGCTGTTTGGACCGTAAATCCTTCAGAAACATTTCTGCTATTGCTGGTCTTCACTATAGCTTTGGTCATTTTAGCTGTTAAGATTATTTTAACTTAAAAATTAGGTTTCAACTTCAACAAATTTCAACAAAGTTGCTCAGCGCCTTATTATTTTTTATTTTTTTGCATTGTTGCAGAAAATGTAATTTCACCATAGTGTGTTATAGTCTGCACAGTAATCTTCATCCTCTTGTTCTTCAGGTTACCGCTCGAGGCAGGCCCGTTCAGCTGGTCCGCATCAGGAACCCTTGGGGAGAAGTGGAGTGGACCGGGCCTTGGAGCGATGGGTAAACATTTATAATAATGCATAACCTTTTCACTATCGTTCATTAATTACTGATGAGTTTCTCAAACAGATCCAGAGAATGGACCTACATCAGCGCAGATGAGAAATCAAGGCTGAACAATGTGGCTGAAGATGGGGAGTTCTGGTAAGAGAACATTTTTAATCACCCGTTGCCATGAAAGGCGGGTGAAGATGTAACTTATTTATCAACATAAATCTCAAAGCAGATCGTAAAGATCTACGTCCTAACACATTTGACAGAGTTCACGTATCTTTATTATCTCCAAGAGGTAATTTGTTTCACAGTCAGTAGACACACAAAACATCCATACTAGACATAGAGACATTAAAATACAGGTAGTCCTCGGGTTACGACGGTCTCGAGTTACAACGTTTTGTGGTTACGACGCATCTCCCATTTACTATGCACAGCCTTTTTTCGAGTTATGCAGCGGCCACTGCGGCGGAAGAATACAGTATTGTACTGTACGTGGTGCAGCGGCGGAGGGATACAGAGGTGGAGGGATACACAGGCGGAGGAATACAGAGGAGTAGGAATACGTTACGTACTGTAAACTCTCTGGACCGAGGTCGACGGCGGTTTTACGTCGTAAACGGAATACGGAATACAGCGTATGGACTGAGGAATACGGCGTCACCAGCATCCCAGTAGGCCATTAACTCTTTTTTCCCTTTATTATGGCTCCCAAACGTGTGTGTTCTTTGATAATTATGTAGGGTACTGTGTTAGGATAGGCTATGTGCTTGGTAATACAGTACTGTACATGTATGTGGTGTAGTAAGTACGTATATTTTGACTTACGTCGAAAATTGGTTTACGCCGCCGCGTAGGAACGGATCTACGTCGTAAGTCGAGGACTACCTGTAATAGAAATCACCACTGTTTGTTGAGAAGCCTGATCTCTACAGGGATGAGTGAGATTTTCAGTCTGTTTGTTCTACATCTGGGCAGCAGATACCTGCATCCATATGGAAGCAACCTGAACTCACCATGGAGTGGATGATCGGGATCTGCCAGAATCAGCCCGGCCTTGCTCACTGACCTCGCCTTGCCAGCAGTTTTGCTGCACATCCTGACAATCCCGAGAGATTGTTCCTGTTTTTGGATGTCTCAAGTCCAAACCAATTAAAATTGAACGTTAAAAGAGACCCGATAAAGCACAAATAAAACATTCTCATAAGATTAGGACAGAGCTTCAGATAAAATGGTGGGCCTTCTTACAAAGCGAGTAATGGGGGTCAAAGGTCAATGTGTCATCAAGAACAGTTCTCAGATATTTATATTGTTGCACCACCTCAACAGCTTCACCGTTAATGGCCACAGGATTGGCAACTGAAGAGTCTTTTCTAAAATCAACGACTCATTTCGTCGATGAATGCTGTCATTGACGAAAAGTTGCTCCTCCTCCCCTCAGGATGTCCTATTTAGACTTCACAAGCAACTTCTCCACGCTGGAGATCTGCAACTTGACCCCAGACACGCTCGAGAACGACGACGTGGGCCGCTGGAACAACTACCAGTTTGAAGGGTTGTGGAGGGTCGGATCCACCGCGGGAGGCTGCCGCAACAACGCAGGTTAGGCTGAAAACACAAGTGCGGCACGTCCGAGCAACCGCTACGGTCATTTGGTTGGACTTGTCTTTGTTGTTCCAGCCACGTTCCCGTCCAACCCTCAGTACGTGATGCGTCTGGAGCACGTGGATGATGTTCATCTGGATGGAAAGGCTGGATGCACCTTTCTGGTGGGGCTGATGCAAAAGGGTGGACGACAGCAGAGGAGGCTCAACCGGGACATGGAGACCATTGGCTTTACCATTTATAAGGTATTTGTTATGATGCTTTAATTGGAAAGAAAATCAGCTTCCCCCCCCAAAAAATGTTTTAATTCATTTGTTTTCTTTTTCAGGTCCCAGATGAGGTTTGTATCTTTTGTGTTTACTTCAAACTAATGTGTGCCTAAGCAGACAGAATGTCACACAATGTCTTTATCCTGTCAGTACAAAGGCTCGAGCAACGTTCGCCTGGGCCCTGATGTGTTGCTGCGTCAGAACCACGTGGCCATGAGCACTTACATCAACACCCGGGAGGTGTGTCAGCGCTTCAGACTCCCCCCTGGAGAATACGCCATCATTCCCTCCACCTTTCCAGCTCACAAGAACGGCAGCTTCGTTCTCAGGGTCTTCTCTGAGAAAGAGGCTGATACCAGGTATCTGTGAAGAACCAGTCAGGTTAAACACAAAGTACAGTTTTTTTTAATTTATACAACTTGGTTCACTTGCAGAAATAGCTCACACTGTTGTTTTTATGCACAAAACATGAACTCAAATAGTTTTTTTGTTCTAGTCCACTTGCAGCAAAAATTCACGCTGAAATAAAGGAGGTAACTGATTCCTTTATTTGCGGTATACACATGTACATCTTGACAATAGCAACTTAAATATAACATTTACTTTGACTTAACTTTCATGTGTGTGTTGCTCACACACAGGAGGAGGTATCTGAGAAGAACATGGATCCTCAGTTCAAACGCATCTTCAAGCAGGTTGCTGGCAGTGTAGGTTAAGAAACTCACATGGATTTGTCCTGAAGTCCAAACCTCCTACATTCAGGATCTAATGAGTTTTTTTTTTTTCAAACAGGACATGGAAGTATCTGTCTTTGAACTGGCTGACATCCTTAACAACATCGTCTCTAAACGTAAGTCGTGTGCGGGCTCACTACTGTTTTGTTTTCTGCAATCTAACCATTCCATACATTGTGCTGTATTAACCATAATGGATGTTGTGACTTTTTAAAAATGTTATCTTTATATTTGTCAAAATATTTAACTTTGCAAATATTTTGCCGAAAGAAATACATTAATGTGTCTTCAACTCAATGAAAACCAATGTTCTGTTTGATGTTCTCAATTGTTTTACATTACTTTAAGTTTCAAGTTATTACTGTATTCTGTACGGAAGCGTATTGCAGTCATTATCACGTTATTACTACATAGTATCACGCTATTACTACATACGTATCACGTTATTACTACATAAGCTCAAACATTTTTTTTCCATGTATGACTGCAATATGCTTACATAATTCTGCTACTACCTTTTTTGTATTTCCTTTTTACCATTGTGCAAATTTTAGCTTTTAACTATTTTTGTATTATTAACTTTTCTTTTGCTAGTTTAGCTAACTTGTTGCTACTTTAAGCCTTTACATGTTTGCTAATTTTAGATTTTAGTACCTTGATACGTAAATCTTTTAGCCAATGTTTTGGTACTTTCAGATTTTAGATAGTAAGTATTTTGATATTTTAAGCTTTTAGCCAACTTTCCACTGCATTTAGCTTTCAACTACAACTTTTGGCTGGTCTTTTGCCACTTGCAGCTTGTAGCCTTTTGCTATTTTTAGTTTTTAGCTTGTTTTTTGATACTTGTAGCTGTCTTTTGCTACTTTTAGGTTTCAGTTATCCCTGTATTACTTTTTTCTTTTAGTTAGCCTATTGATACTTTTAATTATCTTTCTGCTTTTTTAGCTTTTGTTAGTATTTTGCTACTTTGAAGTAGCCCTAGCTCCAGTTAGCTTTCAGCTAGTATTTAGCTGCTTTTAGCATTTAGCTAGCTTTTTGGTACTTTAAATGTTTAGTTTGTATTTTCAACTTTTATATTTCAACTTTTGCTTTTTTTTGTTTTAGCTTTAGCATTTTAGCACTAACAATTTACAATTTTATCTAATCATTTGCTCATTTTACCTTTAAGAACACAGTTTCAGCTTCTTTAACGAACTCAGAACTGCATTTAGCAGAAAATTCATGTTTTCTATTTTTCATATGTCTTCCTTTTGTTGTAGAAGACTGTGGTGACATGTTGATCATTTTTTACAGGATCGGACATCAAGACAGATGGATTCAGCCTTGAGACGAGTCGCCTTATTGTCAGTCTGCTGGATGTATCCTCATTTAAAGATGACATTTGAGGCGCTCACTTTAAAACTTTGTTAATGTCTTTACATAAAGATACGGTTAGATTTTCTCTATTGATCTTAACTTTCTTCAGAAAGATGAAAATGGCACATTGGGATTGAAAGAATTCCACGTGCTCTGGAACAAACTTCAAAAATATCTGGTAAGGAGGGATTCATGTTATTTTAAATAAAAAAGTAAAGTTGGAAATCTGCAACCGATGTCTGTCGTGCAGGAGATCTTCAAGAGTCACGACACGGACAGCTCTGGCACGATGAGCACCCACGAAATGAGAGAGGCTGCAAATAAAGCAGGTAACAAACGGCCCAGAAGCAGTTTAATATCCAACAAAGGTTTAGGATAAATGGCTGAAATTAATTGCTGAAGCTCATGAAAACAGGATTATTTAAATTTCTTTACTGCTCCTTACATATTACAGAATTATATTCCTCAACTGCTTTGTCCTAAATACTTGGTTAAGAGAAGCTATTATCTTATCTGTTGTGCATAGTTTTTCAAATAAACTCAACTTGTAGAAATAGAGTTTATTCTGATTGGATTGAAAAGGTAATAACTAATTCGAGCAGATTCAGAGTTGATTTCTACTGCAGTAAAATTACTTTAATCTAAAACTATTTAGTAGCAGTTGATGTAAAGTAATATAGGAACAACTTGTACATAGGTTGCTCTCACCCTTCTGAAAAACTTATTGAAATGCCACAAGAAGTGCCTCAAGATTCACAGGAAGTGCCTCGAGATTCACAGGAAATGTCTAAGGATTCACAGGAAGTGCCTCGAGATTCACGGGAAGTGCCTCGAGATTCACAGGAAATGTCTCAGGATTCACAGGAAGTGCCTCGAGATTCACATGAAATGCCTCGAGATTCACAGGAAATGTCTCAGGATTCACAGGAAGTGCCTCGAGATTCACAGGAAGTGCCTCGAGATTCACAGGAAATGTCTCAGGATTCACAGGAAGTGCCTCGAGATTCACATGAAATGCCTCGAGATTCACAGGAAATGTCTCAGGATTCACAGGAAGTGCCTCGAGATTCACAGGAAACGCCTCGAGATTCACAGGAAGTGCCTCGAGGTTCACAGGAAGTGTCTCAAGATTCACAGGAAGTGTCTCGAGAGATTCACAGGAAGTGCCTCAGGATTCACAGGAAGTGCCTCGAGATTCACAGGAAGTGTCTCGAGAGATTCACAGGAAGTGCCTCAGGATTCACAGGAAGTGCCTCGAGATTCACGGGAAGTGCCTCGAGATTCACAGGAAACGCCTCGAGATTCACAGGAAATGTCTCAGGATTCACAGGAAGTGCCTCGAGATTCACAGGAAATGTCTCAGGATTCACAGGAAGTGCCTCGAGGTTCACAGGAAGTGTCTCAAGATTCACAGGAAGTGTCTCGAGAGATTCACAGGAAGTGCCTCAGGATTCACAGGAAGTGCCTCGAGATTCACGGGAAGTGCCTCGAGATTCACAGGAAACGCCTCGAGATTCACAAGAAGTGTCTCGGGATTCACATGAAATGCCTCGAGATTCACAGAAAGTGTCTCGGGATTCACAGGAAGTGTCTCTGGATTCACATGAAGCATCTCGGGATTCACATGAAGTGCCTCGGGATCCACATTATGGCTGTGTCTCAATTCAGGGGCTGGGTCCTCACGAGAGCGCATTTGTCGGCCGCATACGTCATTGCCCCGCGCGGAGGACTGTCCCAATTCGAAGACTCCTCCTCATGCGGCCGAGGAATGCGGCCTACTTCCTGTCGAAATCCAAGGATGCATCCGTGAGTCCTTCAAGACGGAGGCTATCCCAGAATTCGTAGCGCCAGCAGAGATTTCGCGGGGGGGTGGGACTTTCTGCGTGCAGGGGCGGGACTGCTGCGTGTTGTTGAGTCATCAGCTCGTTCAACCTCAGCGCAATGAATCTCATTAAAATTTAACTACAGAAACGACTAAAAATATATTTGTTAGCTGAATATATATTAGTGTTTCTGAGTTTAATGTTTGTTAATAACTGATTACAAATCAGCTTATTTTACACATGCATAGCAAGGATTACATAGGTTGCTCTCACCCTTCTGAGAAACTTATTGAAATGCCACAGGAAGTGCCTCAAGATTCACAGGAAGTATCTCGAGATTCACAGGAAGTGCCTCGGGATTCACAGGAAGTGCCTCGAGATTCACAGGAAGTGTCTCTGGATTCACATGAAGCATCTCGGGATTCACATGAAGTGCCTCGGGATCCACATTATGGCTGTGTCTCAATTCAGGGGCTGGGTCCTCACGAGTGCGCATTTGTCGGCCGCATACGTCATTGCCCCGCGCGGAGGACTGTCCCAATTCGAAGACTCCTCCTCATGCGGCCGAGGAATGCGGCCTACTTCCTGTCGAAATCCAAGGATGCATCCGTGAATCCTTCAAGACGGAGGCTATCCCAGAATTCGTAGCGCCAGCAGAGATTTTGCGGGGGGTGGGACTTTCTGCGTGCAGGGTCGGGACTGCTGCGTGTTGTTGAGTCATCAGCTCGTTCAACCTCAGCGCAAGCTGAATCTCATTAAAATTTAACTACAGAAACGACTAAAAATATATTTGTTAGCTGAATATATATTAGTGTTTCTGAGTTTAATGTTTGTTAATAACTGATTACAAATCAGCTTATTTTACACATGCGTAGCAAGGATTACATAGGTTGCTCTCACCCTTCTGAGAAACTTATTGAAATGCCACAGGAAGTGCCTCAAGATTCACAGGAAGTATCTCGAGATTCACAGGAAGTGCCTCGGGATTCACAGGAAGTGCCTCGAGATTCACAGGAAGTGCCTCGAGATTCATAGGAAGTGTCTTGGGATTCACATGAAGTGCCTTGAGATTCACAGGAAGTGCCTCGAGATTCATAGGAAGTGTCTTGGGATTCACATGAAGTGCCTCGAGATTCACAGGAAGTGCCTCGAGATTCATAGGAAGTGTCTTGGGATTCATAGGAAGTGTCTTGGGATTCACATGAAGTGCCTCGAGATTCATAGGAAGTGTCTCGGGATTCATAGGAAGTGTCTTGGGATTCACATGAAGTGCCTCGAGATTCACAGGAAGTGCCTCGAGATTCATAGGAAGTGTCTTGGGATTCACATGAAGTGCCTCGAGATTCATAGGAAGTGCCTCGAGATTCATAGGAAGTGTCTTGGGATTCACATGAAGTGCCTTGAGATTCACAGGAAACGCCTCGAGATTCACAGGAAGTGCCTCGAGATTCACAGGAAGTGCCTCGGGATTCACAGGAAGTGCCTCGGGATTCACAGGAAGTGCCTTGAGATTCATAGGAAGTGTCTTGGGATTCACATGAAGTGCCTCGAGATTCACAGGAAGTGCCTCGAGATTCACAGAAAGTGTCTCGAGATTCACAGGAAGTGTCTCGGGATTCACAGGAAGTGCCTCGGGATTCACAGGAAGTGCCTCGAGATTCACAGGAAGTGCCTCGAGATTCATAGGAAGTGCCTCGAGATTCATAGGAAGTGTCTTGGGATTCACATGAAGTACCTCGGGATTCACAGGAAGTGCCTCGAGATTCACAGGAAGTGCCTCGAGATTCACAGAAAGTGTCTCGAGATTCACAGGAAGTGTCTCGGGATTCACAGGAAGTGCCTCGGGATTCACAGGAAGTGCCTCGGGATTCACAGGAAGTGCCTCGAGATTCATAGGAAGTGCCTCGAGATTCATAGGAAGTGTCTTGGGATTCACATGAAGTGTCTCGGGATTCACATGAAGTGCCTTGAGATTCACAGGAAACGCCTCAAGATTCACAGGAAGTGCCTCGAGATTCACAGAAAGTGTCTCGGGATTCACAGGAAGTGTCTCGGGATTCACAGGAAGTGCCTCGGGATTCACATGAAGTGCCTTGAGATTCACAGGAAACACCTCGAGATTCACAGGAAGTTTCTTGGGATTCACAGGAAGTGCCTCAAGATTCACAGGAAGTGCCTTGGGATTCACAGGAAGTGCCTCGAAATTCACAGGAAGTGTCTCGAGATTCACAGGAAGTGCCTCAGGATTCACAGGAAGTGCCTCGAGATTCACAGGAAGGGCCTCGAGATTCACAGGAAGTGTCTCGGGATTCACATGAAGTGTCTCGGCATTCACAGGAAGTGCCTCGAGATTCACAGGAAGTGCTCTTTTTGCTTCCAAACCCCATAGAATTCCATGAAAAATAACATTGGAATACAAAACCTATGGAGTTGTAAAGTTTTCTTGCATTATCATAAACCACAATTAAATATTTGGGAGTGTTTACCAGTAGGCCTGTCACGATAACCAATAAATCAATTAATCGCATGATAAATTAAAATTATCGACCTCATTTTCATTTACTGGCTTTATTGTTTCTTTGTGTCTCTCTACTGGATGATAGAAGGCTCAACTCCGGTGCTCTTCACTGACCCCTCCCTTTCTCTTTTCTCTTTAAAGTCTGTTTAAACTGGCCAAAATCGCATTTTTGTATCGTTAAAAGCAGCTAGGCTGAGAAGCTAAGCTACAAGCTAAGCTAATAGTCTGACCTCTGGAATAAACCTCGGTTTTGTCAAAGCTCCAAAATTCACAGTTAAAACCTGTGCCTTCGTCTAAAAAGTTGTTTTTCCTCTAAAAAAAGAAGCTGAGAACTTGTTTACTGATTTTTTTATTAAAAGCTTTGTGTGAAAAATGCTATGCTAAAGAGCTCAAATCACTGAGCGTCCGCCTCACCATGTCAGCCCATGTCAGCCCATGTCGTGTCAAGGGCCCTCCCTTCCATTTTGCTGGACATTTATCCATCCTTTGGTTCAAACAGTCTTATACTGCCATCAGGTGGTCAAAAAGGTACCACACGCAAAACAAATCAACATTTCTTCTAAAATTTGACATTAATTATTGTTAAATTTCAAACAATATTATCGTTTATCGCAATAAATTCTGAGACAACTAATTGCCCAGCTAAATTTGTTATTGTGACAGGCCTACAGGAACCCATTTTGGTTTTGACCCAGTGTTACACCATATTCTGTGACCACTGTATATTGTGACCGTAGGGGGCGCTGTTGCATTTTTACACCACACTTTGCAACACCTGATAAACACTATCATATTCTGTGACCGTCTGTATTTCCATAATAGTCATGATTTTAGTGGGCAGATGTTAATTTTTATTCTTTGGAGGAAGGAGGCTGACTTTCTACTTCCTCCAAAGAATAAAAAGTAAAATCTGATCACAAATATTATGACTATTATGGAAATATAGATGTCAAAGAATATGATAGCGCTTATCAGATATTGTGACGTGACCACACTTTAACTTATAGAAAAACATTAAATACTTGAGCCACACACTGTTTCTGCTGACTCTCTATTTCCTTTAAGGAAAAAAGTAACATCTGACCACTGATATCATGAGTATTATGGAAATATAAACGGTCACAGAATATGATAGCGTTTATCAGATATTGCAAAGTATGGTGTAAAAATGCAACAGCGCCCCCTACTGTCACAATATACAGTGGTCATAGAATATGGTGTAACACCGGCATGAACAAGTTTGTCAGTGCAGTCAGATTTAATCATGTTTTTTCCAAACTGAGGTCATTAAAAAAGCTATCTACTACAGGTAAGATATTAATTGGCAATAATTATTTCTCTTCCACTTCAAACTTGGTTTGTCAGTTAAATTAATGCCCACTAGTGTTCATGGCTCTTAGCAAAATATCTCATGGAGTACTGAGCCAATTTTATTGAAATTTACAGAACCAAATCATGGGATGTACTGTACATCTATAATTGATCCAACTTCTGATGTGAATGCATTTTAAAATGGATGCTTAACATTAGCCGACACAAAAATGGTCACAATTTAGTTGATTCTAAGGACACTGAGCTCAAATTTAATGTGGTAGCTGAGAGCGATTCACATTTCTGTTATTTTTTTTATATCAAAATGGCTACAAATGTGTCCTTTCTCAACATGACATCTTAGTCTAAAACATTAAATTTTACTCTTTTTTATGAAGCATAAGTTTGAAACTCACAGCTTTGTGAGAGCAGATGGTGCTTTCTTTCCCATGAGGTTTAAATTAAACATAAAATACAAAAGCTTGTTGACTCAGCTGTGTAAGTGTAATGCATGCATGTGTGTGTGAGACATGTGAAAAAGGTTAATGACAAACTAGAATAACCGGTTGGGGGACTTGTCCTGCACTCATGCATGTATGGCACAGAAACAAAGCATGTGGGTGACACAGGGACGCTGATACCTGACACGCTCTGAAAGCTGCACCTCAGCCAGAAAACAACCTTCATCTTTGACAATGACCTGTAACTACAAGTGTTTTCCCCTCTGCAGGGTTTCAGGTCAACAATGCGGTGCTGCAGGCCATCGTCAACCGTTACGCCGATGCTCAGTACGCCATAGACTTCGACAACTTTGTAGGCTGTCTCATTAAACTGGAAATGCTCTACAGTGAGTGGCAGCAAAACAAACAGCGGCGATACAAAAACACATTTTCATACAGCGAGAGGGCTGATTTTCACTTTTTGTCTCAACCAGAAATGTTCAAGACCCTGGAGAGGGACAACTCGGGGAAGATCGAGCTGAACTTACAGCAGGTTTGACAGACCATGATGCAATCAGAAGGGCTGGTTTTAATCTGTTTATATACAGTTACTGTAAATGAATGTGTTTCCTCCCCCACAGTGGATGTGCTTGGCGATCTATTAGCTCGGAAAACACCAAGCAAGATCCAGGAAGAAAGAATAAAAATCACAGCAAAACGAGGCAGACGGTGCACACTTTGTCTGTTGTTCATGCTTAATATGTAAAATATGCATCAATACAGGGAGTCCCTGACTTACAAACGAGTTCCGGACCTAAGGACCGCTCGTAACCCGATTCTGACGCAAGTCGGAACCCATAGCACGTGCGTTCGTAAGTCCGGATTTTCGTTCGTAAGTTGGAAAACGTATGCTAGCGCTACGCCTAACACCCGTTTTTCAACACAAACGTACATACTGGTTCATAAACATGCACAGAACTTTGTTTACAAACGGTTAGCTAACACACTTTCATCTAAAAACACCTAAAAAAAACACATACCAGTGCTGTATTTAATGTACAACTGCTGTTCGTAGGTCCGTTCGTAAGTCCGAGTTGCTGTAGGTCGAGGGCGCCGTAACTCGAGGACTCCCTGTATGTGTTACTGATAAAGTTTTAAGCAAATTATATGCTCATGTATTTTCTAATTACAGTGGTTATTTGGCTTGTGAAATAAAAAAAAATGTTAATGATTTATTTGTTAGTAAAATATCACACAGATTTCACAGAATAAATCATAAACAACTCATGTCTGGGCTGCTTTTTGTCTTTTACTTTTTTTTTGGCAAGAAATTATTCACTGATAGAATAAAGGGCTCTTGGGCGAGAAGCTCTTATGTGAACAATAAAGGGTGTGGTGAAACACTTGAAGAGCACACATGACACAGAACCTGTCTAACCGTACAGAGCAGAGACACACGGAGAGGCAGCAGCAGAACAACCCAACATGTCAGGCATCGCAGCCAAGCTCCAGTACCACCGGGAGAAATCCCAGGGAGTCGGGTCCAACTCTCAGGCTGTAAAATATCTGAACCAAGACTTTGAGGAGCTGAGGAGAAGCTGCCTGGAAAGACGTAAGCTGTTTGAGGACAACTGCTTTGAGCCTCTGGTTACGTCTTTGGGCTACAAAGAGCTCGGACCAGGTTCTTACAAAGTTCGGGGAATCACCTGGAAGAGACCCACTGTGAGTGCTCTACTTTATTATATGATGACGTCAGAGCTGCTCTGTATTTAGAGCTGGGAGTCAGTGAGGAGAAGGGTTCACTGTTTCAAGTAAATAAAGTTATTATTTGTAAAATTGTTATTTCCATACAAAATTTGTCACCGTCATCTGCACATTACATCATTATGGATAAATGTGGTGCAAAATCATGACCTGTTTCTCTGTTTTCAGTCATTTTTCCATTTCTGAAGATTAAAAAAAAAAAGAAACGTTAACTTTTTTCATCATTACCATCAATTCGAAACTCAAAATACGATCAAATATTTTAAAACCTTGTATTTTATATTACCATATTGTTATTTTAGATCCTTGTACAGTATTTTTTTTAATATACTTTATAGCTTTTATATTTTTGGGTGTAACTGGGACATTGAGTACACAATTTCGTTTCACCTCATGTACCACATGTGATGCGAATGATAATAAAGTCTTCTTGAACCTTGAAAAAATATATACTTTATGAGAATTTAATGAAAGGAAAAGTTCTCATATCATTTCAGCATGACCTCTATGTTGAAACAGTCACTAATTTCCCCCTAGGAATTGCACGCCAGTCCAAAATTCATCAGTGAAGATGCCACCAGGACTGATATTTGTCAGGGGGCACTTGGTGAGACACACACACGCACACACACACGCATTGGTATTTCTATCCTTATGACGTCATTGTATTGACTTCCATTCCTGTAGCTTAATAGTAACCTTTACCCTAAAAGTAAATCGAAGCATTTCCAGCACACGTCTAACCCTAAACTACTCAGAGCTCTGTGTTTTGGTCCCACTCACCGTAAATCAACGTTGTGTTTAATTTTACTGTCTGTTACTGATCAAACAGATCCTGCAGAATCTCTTTCTGAGCTCAGCTTTATCCAATGATAGTGAAGTCCTAACCAATGAACGGTAAATGGACTGTACTTTATCTTATCAAGACACTCAAAGCGCTTTACAACACAATCTGTGCCCTCATCTTCTAGCACTCTACTATATCTGTTCAAGACTGTGGTAATCAATGCTTTAGATTACAGTCATACACCGATGGGACACACATTGGAGGCAATGAGGCGTTCAGGGACTTTTCAGTATGTGACTGCTGGTGGATTCAAACCCCCAACTCTCCCATTGGAGGACGACTGCTCTAACCACTCAGCCACACCTTATGCCCCGATGAAGACTCCTTCAAACATGCTGGTGTCTGGAGTAACACATTTTAAAGAATCTGATTGGATAATAGGATTTTCATGAATTCCAAACATTTCTAATAATTACAAGAACAAAAGTCAAGTCAACTTTATTTATAGAGCACATTTAAAACAAAAACTGTTATCAAAGTGCTTAACAATAAAACATCAATGAGAGTAAAATTAATGAAAAATAACACACACTAATGATAATACTGAAGAATTAATTAAAAGCATTAAAAACATAAAAACACAGAAGAAAAAAATACTAAATCAACTCTCACTGTGTGAAATGCCAAAGGAAACAGATGAGATTTTAGCAGAGATTTGAACACAGGAAGGGAAGGGGCCTGCTTAATATCGGGGGGCATGTTGTTCCAGAGTTTGGGGCCCATGACTGAAAATGCTCAATCTCCTCTGAGCTTCAGTCTTGTTTTAGGAACAGCCAAAAGCAGCTGATCGGATGATCTCAGGGCCCGAGAGGGAATGTATGGTTCTAGTAGCTCGGAGAGGTAAAGGGGTGCGAGAATCGAGCCCTGTGGGACCCCGCAGAAAAGAGGCATTGAAGCAGATACGTTATTGCCAAACTTGACACAAAAACTCCTGTCACTCGGGTATGAACAGAACCATTCTAATGCGGCACCTGTAATCCCAACCCACTGTTCCAGCTGCGATATAAGGATACTGGGGTCAACAGTATCAAAAGCAGGAGTAAGGTCCAGGAGAACAAATACCACAAACTGACCAGAATCATTTGATACCAGAATATCATTACAAACCCTCACTAACGTTGTTTCGGTGCTGTGAAAAAAATTATTTTCACATTCAAAAACTCATTCAATTGAATAAAAACTATTTTCTCCAGGACGTTGGACAGGAAGGGAAGGTTCAAGATTGATCTGAAATGTGAGCAAGGGTCAAGTCCAGGCTTCTTAATTAATGGATTACCGGTAACTACTTCACGTTTGAAAATATCAGGGATCACACTTGTAGCAATTCTACTATTTATAATAATAATAATAATAACAGCGGGTCCAATCGTGGGTTTAACTTGTTTAAAAAATGATGCAGGGATGGGGTCAGCAGGGGAACTGGAGGGTTTCATATGAGCAACAACTTTGTTCAAAAATGGGAGTCAAATGGGTTCAAAAATAACATAGTGTTTTGTTGGTCATGATTGAACACTAATAGCATTTTATTTTTATTTATTTATTTATTTATTTATTTATTCATTTTACATTGTGTTAAAAGAAAAACTTTTTGACATGTAATATTAAAAGGGAAAAAAAAAAACATTAAATAAAAGGAGGCAGGAAGAAGAAGAAATCTTATTATACCTGCCCCTTTTTTCCAAAACAAAAAACAAAATCAATACAAACAATTCACTCAAACAATATTCGTAAATGAGCAATTGAACCAAAATCAACTCATTTCAAATCTAAAAATTTCTAGTACAATAAAAAATTAAATAGAATTTTTTAGTATTTTGTTAACAATTTAGTTTTGACCATTTTTTTTAAGCACTGATTTTGCAGTTTTAACTTCATTTCCTAAACCGTTCCACAAATCAACTCCCTGTATTGAAACAGACCGTCCCTTTAAACTAGTTCTGTACTGAGGTTTTACAAAAATCTCAGTTCCCTTAAGACTATAACAGCTCGTCCTCTTAACAAAGTTCATTTGAACATTTGAAGGCAGTACATTATTTTGGGCTCTATACATTACCAACAAAATATTATAGTCCACTAAATCATAAAACTTCAGCAACTTAAAGCTGCTATATGTAACTTTCTGTAGAGCGCAGCACTTAAAAATATTTTCAACAGGGAAAAGCATTCTGCTCCCTCCCCCTCAGAGCCATATATGGCTCTGTTCCCCCGTGGTCTGCTGAACTTGAGATCAGCTCCGCCTCCGCTGCATGTCCTCTCGGCGCTGCGATATTCTGTGTTTTTATGTTAATAAAACGTTCTAAAAAAATAAAATAAAACCATGGAGCGCTGGTCCAGCACACCAGAAGACCAGGAAATCTGCAGAGCCTCGGGCAGCCACGTTGAACCCTAGTTTAATTTGCTCGTGTAGTGGGCATGACCGTGTCCACTCTGATACACCTTTGTATTTTTGAACTGTTCCAGAGATGACTTTTACTGACCTTTCAGTAACCAGACATTTAACACAGTTTATTTTATTAGTTTAAATCAAAGGACAGATTCACTCAAAAAGAGACTATTTCTATCTTGGATTTTGTTCTAATACAAATATAATCAGAAGCATCACATGTGTTTATTCATGAGCAGTGTTGTAGTTTACAATATATCATGATCACATATGTTATATGCTGTGTTATTCTGTAATGTGAAACATTACTGTGTCACTCCTGCTGTGTTAAAGTTGAAGGCTCGGGTCACAGAGGCCCGGCCGTTTTGTTTAGAAATGAATGAGACAGTTAATCCGTTGTTTTCGTGAGAACGGCTCCAACACCCTCTAAACAACTTCTCTCTGCTCTGACTCTCACCTTGAACCCTGATAACGTGAAAGTGAAGTCTTGACGTGTCTCTAACTCTGCTCGCTGGTCCACGGACCAATGAGGAAGCCGTGTTCTAATCTCAGAGCTTCTACTAAGGGTTCTAAGTTTCCTAAAAACAGTGAGTTCCTGTGAGGAAGAAGAGATGTGAACTTGCGCTTTAGAGTTTGAATGGACAGAGACCTGAAAGCTCTTCTGCCTTGGAAGCTGATGTACGGGCGGCTGTGGCGTAGTGGTAAGGGCAGTCGTCTCCCGATCGGAAAGTTGGCGGTTTGACTCCCGGGACCCGCACCATGTGTCGTTGTGTCCTTGGGCAAGACACTTAACCCAGAGTTGCTCCCGGTAGGACTGGAAAGCACCTTGCATGGTAGTCTGCCGCCACCGGTTTATGAATGTGTGTAGCATTCAATATATGTGTAGCACTTTGAGATTTTCAGTAATGAAAAGTGCGTTATAAATTGAATTAATTATTATTATTATTATGTAAGCTGCAGTCATACGCCAAAGACTGGCTTATTCAGCGAAGAATTTATGGACGCCTCCATAAATTCAAAAGAGCTCCAAGTTCTTAATGAACTTTCTTTGAGAAACATCTCATCTTGAAGTCAACCAGGAGCGGACACATTTTCTGATGATCCAAACAGAACCCAGGAGACGTTGGAAAGTAAACAACCAGTTCGGACGAACTGGGCCTGAAGGACTCTGTGCATCTGAAAGGCTGGTGCCATCTCTTTACCAGACTTCTCGTCTGTGAAGGTAATGAGTCAGCGTTTACAAACGTACCTGGGATTTCAGCAGAAATCTGATGGGAGTGTCACTTCTGGTAACATGCTCAAGACAATTTCCTTTAAACCATCTCTCCATCTCTCCTCCTATTTCTTTATCCCTCTCAATCTATCTGGTAACTATATTTAAGCTAAAGAGCCACAGACTGAGTATAATGACATCCTGTATTTATGTCTGTTGTGTTACAATTTAAATGTGCTGACGTGTTAAATTGCAAGAAAGTGAAATCATGTCAATCAAGTGTAATGGTGTTAATTTAGTTGATTTATTTTAAATAAATGGTAGTGTCTTTGACATACCAAACTAAGTCAACGTTCTCTGTCACTTAATGGCTTTATTTATTTATCCATCATAAAGATCACAGAAATATTGGGTAAACTGAAAAAGAAAAGAATCCGTGAAATTACTATTCAATCTGAATAAGTAAATTAATTAAGGTAAAGAGGTCAGTATTAATACTGACCCCCCCTAAATCCTTTACATCTGGGTGGCACCGTATGTGTTTAAAGACACAATATGGTGGTTACCCTCATGTTTA
>JBBPBX010042877.1:0-28189 GCA_038048925.1 Garcialebias charrua | reverse complement strand
AATGTAGTTTTAACTTTTAGAGCTTTAAATGGACAGGCCCCCCAGTACATAACAGAAATGTTGATCTCTTATTCTCCAGCCCGCACCCTTCGGTCTTCAGCACTGAGCCTAACGCCAAATTTACACTACATGCGTTCCGGCTCCGCCCCGCTCCGGTCCGACCTCCGCAGCAAATACGCACCCATTATAATCAATGACAGAATTTACACTGGCTCCGCACGGCGGCGGCGAGCAGCGGAGAGCGGACGGCAGTCCATCAAAATTAGAAATATTTCTATTTCTGCCGGACGCCGGAGCTGTGCCGTAGTCAACTTTTGAAGATTACGTCGCACCAACAGGAAAAGGAACGAGCACAACATCCGTATTTACAAAATAAAATCACCACGGGCGGACTAATCCTAGCTCTATACGGATTTATTTGTACAAAAATGCTGTCAAACTATCATTTATGACTACGCCTACAAACGCAATACAAGAAATAAATAAATAAATAAAGTATTTTATTCTGAAATGTAATACATCACTTCCTGTTGCTCAAACCATGTCCTGTCGCTCATTTACGAGAGAAGATCAAGGCAGCAGTCTCTACTGTTGTTCTCCTTCTTCCACCGAATGAATTGTTTTGTTCTGACTTACTTATTTATCACTTGATTTATCGCGCGATCTCGCAATTCCCGCGCATGCGTCTCGGAGCGGCGCATCCAGGCGGACCTGAGCGGAGCGGAGGTAGTGGAAACTGGACTCGCTCAGCTGCGACCTGCGGAGCGGGGCGGAGCCGGACCGCATGTAGTGTAAATTTGGCTTCAAAGTCCCTAAGACCCGGTTTAAAACTCGGGGTGACCTTTCCTTTCAGGCCGTGGCCCCCCGGCTGTGGAATGCCCCGCTCCTGTCTCTTCGTGTGACCGTCTCTGTTGATTCCTTTAAAACGCAGCACCACATATAGGTCTTTAAAATTTTTATGTTATGTCTGTGTGCTATCTTGACAATATTAATTAATTTAAATACACAAAATAATTCTTAGATAATCAATTATACCCTTTTTAAAGGACAACACCCACCATGACACTAACAATTCACCATATTGTACAATTACTGTAATTTATTATTAGGTCTATTTTCATTTTTGCATTTGGGCCAGGCGAGGGTTAAAAAAAAAAAAAAAAAAAAAAACCACTCCCGAATGAATCCGGAAACCTGGCCGAAGAGTCCCGAAGGGTCATGCCTTTTATTACATCGATCTCCACCCAGAAGGCAGAAGGTAGGAGTGAGTTTCCATGGAGGTTTATGAGAGAGAGTGGTAGTTAAAACTGCATATTTCCTGCATATTTCCATTTCCATTTGTGTGTATATGGACCAGCGCTCTGATTTTATTTATTATTTATTTTATAACACCGCTGCGGACCTTTTGCTGCTCTCATTCATTCTGCCCCGAGGAGCGAGCCGCGAGCCGCGCGGTCTCTGGCTCCTCGTTCCGCTGGTCACCTTTGAAGTTCCTCGTGCCGGTGTAATTTGCTCCCTCGAGTGTATGTATCTGCTCTTATCTCTCGTCAGCCTTGTTGCGCAGCACGGGTCGGGAAGCACGCGCGCGCGCAGAGCTCAGCTGAGCGGCTGGCTGCCTTTCTGGTCACGGGGGGAGAGAATAAAAAGTCGATGCGGAAATGAATGAATTTGTCGCGATCAAACGAATTAAACTAGTATGTCTAAGTGGATGCTCGCTCAGAATATGAGTGAGCGACAGCAGGATTAATCAACAGGCAGCTTTAGGGAATATTTAAAAATGCTTCCTTTTTCTTTTCCTCTGCTCGCCTGTAACTCCAAGGCGTCACTTTGGTGACGTGAATGCCCTTGTGAATGCCCATATATGGAGAGGGGCAGATTTTCCCGGAGCTGCATGCTAAAATCTGCTATAAATCATGAAATAACACATTTAGTGTTATTTCTCCACAATATAAGTAAACGCTCCTGTATTATTTTTAAATAAACTAATAAATATTAATGGCGATGCAATTTGAAAACATGGTGGGTGTTGGGCTTTAATTCTGCCATTTTTAACTTTCGTTTTGAACGACCGGTTTATGATAATGAGATCTCGTGGCACGCCCTTCAAAGATCTGCTTACATTAACTCCGTCCTCCAAAGGCAGACGAGGATGTCTGAACTCACGTTACTGCCACCCAGAGCCCTGAGCTGAGCTGTAACCGCGACGTATTTATTGTGGGACAGATCAGACGTGTACAAGTTGTCGTGTCATTTTTAATTTTTCCTCTGTAATAAATGTCCAACTCCCTCCCTGACGTCTCCCTCCCTCTCCCTGTGCGCGCGAGCTGGAGGTAGCGGAGCGGATGTCACTCGCGGACACACACACACACACATACACACACACACACTCACAGCGGGGCTGTCTTGTTATCTGTGTCCCTCGCTCAGCCGCGCGCCGGGCCCGGCACACACACACACACACACATACACACGGGTTTGTCAATGAGGTTTAGCGGTACGTAGTCTGTCCTGCTAATGACACATACACCAACACACACACACAGTAACATGCTGCATCGCTGTTCATTCAAGCCTCCCATCTGAAAACTATCAATTTTAAATCTGCTTAGTACGCGCTCCATTATCTGGGCCAGGAGGGTCAGAGAGTTAGCTGGCTAGACTCTTTGACATTTTTAGCCATTGTGCTGACATGAAATCAGGAAAAACAACCGTCACGTCAAGTGGGTGGAGCCACACCAGGGGTTGCTGGTGAGGGACTGGACTCAGGGTTGAGGTGGGTTGTGGCTGCGGTTTGTGACGTCACAACCGGAAGTGCAAAACAAACCGTTTTTTTCAAAGATAAATAAATATACTTAGAGTAAATAAACCATTGGGTGCATTTCTTTGGCCTTAGGACTGTTTTTTTATGAAGTAAATACCCAAAGTTGAGTAAAAAAAACCATTAAAAAGTGAATTTTGAATATATGGTCCCCTTTAAAGCTTTAGTATGTAGCATACTAATTTCTTCACTCTGTCACTACCTCTTGACAGACTGATGTTAGCCAGGTAATCTCTGAAAATAAAAAAAAAATAAATTGTCCCCTTGCTTCTCCAGGTGGTAAATAAGCATTTCTAAAAAGAAAAGGTGACACGCCATTTTCCAGCCAATAAAAACAGAGTTTTTAATCAGCCAATAAAGAGCTGCGTTCCAGTTGTCCTCAACAGAGCTTCTCACGCCCCAACCCACGCCCCCACCTGTCCCAGCCCCAGCGCCGCGCACGTTCTCGTTCAAAGGATTGGAAAGCGATGCAGGACTGTTTTGTATGTCACACAAATTATTAAATTCCCCTTCTTAATCCCTGATCAGGACTTTTTTTTTTTTCAAAAGTCAAATAATCGCTTCATCCACCGCTCTGTACCGCTCCCTCTGCCGACTGCAATGAATGAGGAAGTGAAATTGTCACGAGTGAATTAAAGTAGGGTTCAACGTGGCTGCCCGAGGCTCTGAAGATTTCCTGGTCCTCTGGTGTGCTGGATGCACAATGGTGCTCAATGGTTTTATTTTATTTTTTTAGAAGGTTTTATTAACATATAAACACAGAATATCACAGTGTCTCCGAGAGACTGCAGCTGGGGGCGGAGCAGATCTCAAGTTCACAGACCACAGACTGTGGCTCCCCTCAGAGCCATGGAGGGAGCAGAATGCTTTTCCTTGTTGAAAATTTTTCTAAGTGTTTTGGTCATACAGAAATCGCTGATAGCAGCTTTAAGACACTTTTAATCAGACAAGCTTTTAGTTAAATGTTTTATTTAGTGTTTTTATTAGCTGTTTTTACTGTTTTTATTAATCAGCTGTTATTATTATTTTTGTTTTGTTCTATTTTATGCTTTTATTTTTGTATCTTGTACAGCACTTTTTGATTACTGTATATCTATGATAAGTGCTATATAAATAAAGTTTACTTACTTATAATATCTGCCCCTTATTTTAAAAAAAATACAAAATAACTACAAACAAACGACAACCTTCACTTGAACAATCTCAAACTGAAAATTAAAGCTGCAAGCAGCATTGAGGCCCTCGCAGCTTTGCGCCGCTCCGGCATTATTGCGGCGACCACGAGAGCTCCAGCTCGTCCGCTCGGTCGCCACCTTGAACGCTCTCGTTCCCATCCCGCACCCGTTTGCCAAGAACAGTTAGCGAATACAGTCTCAGTCTTGTATGTTACACAGGCGGAAGCTGGAAGAGTCACTCAATAATTGTGAGTTTCTTGTGTGAGTTGGCAAGGCTTAAGTGATGTCATGAATCAACAATACCAATTTTTCTGGAAGTGCTCATTGATCAAGTACAGAAAATCTGATGCAGATGGGATTAGGTATCACTGAGATAAGGGGCTCAATTTTCAACAACAATACCAATGTGTTTAGAAGTGCTGGCAGATGATGCACAATAAATCTGGAACAGATCCGACGATCTATCAATGAGATGTAACAGTTTGACTAACGTAAGGGGCACACTGGAATCATCTGTTAAACCACAATATCAATGTGTGTAGAAGTGCTCACTGAAGAAGCACAATGAATCTTGTTCAAATCAGATGATGTATCACTGAGATATAACTGTTGTATAAATATAGGGGGCGCTGTGGAGGGTATGTGCCACTTATCATGGAAGCCTGTTGAAGTGGTGGATTCATTCATTCAACCTTTATTTAGTCAGGTAAATCTTATTGAGCCTCGTGGGCTTATTTACGAAAGCGACCTGCTAAAACTAAAGAACGATGAACAACAATGGTAGAATTTCCTTAAACAATAAACAATAGAAAAACAAAAGAGAAAAAACAAAAGAGAGAAATACTTTTTTTTTTTAACAAAGTATCAAAAAACTAGCAAAACATAAAGGTAGATGTATAAAATCAAAGACAGGAACATATCTGCATTGGTTTTTGCCAGGATTCCAACAGATTCTGAAAACCATTTAGAGAAGTCAAGGTCGAGAGCTTCAGATCTTTTTGTAAGATATTCCATGAAGCAGGAGCAGAGTAGGAGAAGGCCCTTTTTCCAAGTTCAGTCCTCACTGACGGAACACTGCAGGTAATCATGTCCTGAGAGCGCACACTGTAGCTGCACTCACGCAAAGACATGTAGGAGGAGATGTATGAGGGCAGCAGACCAAGAAGTGATTTAAAGATGAAAATGTACCAGTGGAAGAGTCTGCGTGAGGTTAATGATGTCCAGTTAACCAGTGAATACAGGGTGCAGTGGTGGGTACGATAATCACAGCCAGTTATGAATCTTAGTGCACCATGATAGACAACATCCAACATCCGCAGGGTGCTTGTAGGAGCATTCATGTAGAGAATGTCACCGTAATCAATGGAGGGAAGGAAAGTCACAGATACAAGGCGTTTCCTAGCATTCAGTGTTAGACATGATCTGTTTCTGAAAAAGAAACCCAGTTTAACTTTCAGTTTCTTCACTAGGTTTTCCACGTGGAGTTTAAAAGAGAGATGTGAATCGACCAGGATACCCAGATATTTATAGGAATCAACAAACTCAATAGGAACACCATTTGAGGATAAAATCAGAGGAAGATCTGCTGGGACCGACTTCCTACTTGAAAAAAACATCCCTTTTGTTTTATCAGCATTTAGGACAAGTTTGAGACGGAACAAATCTGACTGGATGATGTCAAAAGCGGATTGCAGTAACTGGAAAGCCTTAGCTACTGTTTTAGCTCGGCAGTAAACAACTGTATCATCAGCATAGAAATGTAAGGATGCATCAGGGATGCTCTGACCTACATTAGCTATGTAGATTGTAAAGAGGGTTGGTCCTAAAACTGAGCCTTGTGGTACACCATTTTTAACTGTTAAATAGCTGGAAGAAGTACCGTTATGTTGAACACATTGCCTCCGATTGGAAAGATAGTTAGAAAACCAACCGATGGTGTGATCAGAAAATCGTGGATAATGATCGTAGTGATTTTGTTGCACTTCGGTTCAAATCTATGAAATTTAGAGCCAAACGTATGGCGATGGCGTAACTTCTGAGATCACGCCGCCACACCCACATCCTCCAGCAAAAACTGTTTGCGCTCTAAAGCAAGTCAGAGCAACTTGTTATACGTCTTCTAACACAGTGTTTTTTTTAGCTTTTTTGAGCCAAGGCACAGTGTTTTCATTGAAAAAAATCCAGAGGCACACCACCAACCAAAATTGTAAACATAGATACACTGTATCCGCCTATATTAAATATATTGTCATTCTTATCAAAGCGTCTTGAATAGGAATGAAATAAACACAAACAATTTTTTATCATATTTTATATTTCTTATTTCAAATTGCACTTAACGCGTCTTCAAAAATACACCCGAACAGTACCACAACAATGTGGTCTTAAATTTAAAGAGGTTGTAGAAAGGGGGGGGGCTTTTTTGATAATTTCCAAGGCACACCTGACAATCACTCGCAGCACACTAGTGTGCCTAGGCACAGTGGTCTACACAGGATCATCCTGATTAGTTCAAGGGTGTCCGAGAGGGAACCTTCCAATAAAAAAAGTGACTTCTTGTTCTGAGGGGGCGGGGCTTTGATGATGTCACAACATGACCACAAAGGATCGTTGGGCATCCAACAGGGATGACTCATGCCAAGTTTGGTGCATTTTGGCCTTTGTGAAAGTTATAGCCGTTTGAAATTTATGGCGTTAAGCGCAAATTTGAGACCTGGCTACGCCCGTTTAGCATAAACAAAAATGCACGCTTTTGATAACTTTTACTGTACAATGTGTTAAGGGTATATTAACCAAGTTTGAAGGAAATCCTTCAAAATCCCTAAGAGGAGTTTGTTCAAATCTGCAATTCAAAACGCCGGAAAATGACCCTTTGATCCAAAATGGCTGACTTCCTGTTTGTTTTGGACCAGTGCTCCAAGAAACTTTTTTGTAGGTCCTGAGAAGATACAGATGTTCACAGAGTTTCAAAATTGTCGGTCCAAAAATGGCTTGGGGCTGAGGTTTTAAAATATTCTAGTGGGCGCTGGTACTCCTCGGATTTTGGTACTCCTCGGATCAAATCTGTTGATTTTAGAACCAAATGTATGGTGACGGCGTTACGTCTTACTTCGCCACATCACCACACCCACATGCTCCACCCAAAACAGTCAGTGTTGGAAAGCTTGTTACACCAACATGTCTTCGGTCACTGGACACAATGTCACGCTGATTAGGTAACAGGGGTCCGATATGGACCGTTCAACGTAAAACTTTACACTTCCTGTTGTCAGAGGGCGTGGCTTAAAGGTGCACTCTGCAGTTTTTGTAGAACGCAGCACTTAGAAAAATTTTCAACAGGGAAAGCATTCTGGTCCCTCACCCTCAGAGCCATATATGGCTCTGCTCCCCCTTGCTCTCGCTGAAATTCAGCTCTGCCTTCTTAGCTCCGTCTCCACTATATGTCCTGTGGCAGCTGCTGCGAAGTTCTGTGTTTATATGTTAATAAAACGTTCAAACATGGAGCGCTGGTCTAGAACACCATGAAATCTGCTGAGCCTCACGCAGCCACGTTGAACCAGAGTTTAATTCGCTCGTGACAAATTCATTCATTTCCTCATTTCAGTCATGGATCAGCAGAGGAGGAAGCGATCACTTGACTTTTGGCAAAAAAACAAAAGAAAAGTCCAGATCAGGGATGAAGAAGGGGAATTTAATACATTTGTGTCACATACAAAACAGTTTTGCATCGCTTTGCAATCCTTTGAACGAGAACGTGCGCGGCCGCTGGGGCTGGGACAGGCGGGGGCGTGGGTTAGGAGCGTGAGAAGTGAGAAGCTCTGTTTTTATTGGCTGGTTAAAAACTCTGTTTTTATTGGCTGGTTAAAAACTCTGTTTTTATTGGCTGGTTAAAAACTCTGTTTTTATTGGCTGGTTAAAAACTCTGTTTTTATTGGCTGGTTAAAAACTCTGTTTTTATTGGCTGGTTAAAAACTCTGTTTTTATTGGCTGTTTAACGGCGGGTCACTGTGGGAATTTAGAAATGCTTTTAGCAAAGCTGGGCACCAGACCGCTATGGAACGCTAATGCGCTAATCCGCTTACAGCGGACCTAAACAATTATTCAGCGTTACAGTGGTTTGACTAACTTTTATAATTCATAAGCGGATTTGCGCTATTTTTATTTAAAATGCAGTACCGTTAATAACTAATTATCTATCAGTAAAAACGAAAAACTTATTTACGGGCCCGGACGACTGCTAACAGACCATATCCTGTCAGCGCCGGATGTGGTCCGTGACAAAAAAGCGTCCCCTCAGTCTCTTTGCTAGAGCGAGCGCTCTCAGTTAGCAGCCAGTGTGTTACTCTGCAGCCTTATTGCTTGTTTTCGAAGAGTCAGACGAAGAGTTTTTAACATGGAGGGTGAACTTATGGATGTTTCTCAGCGGCCTACGCGACGCGTCTGGATTTTAAAAAGTATTTCGCCATTTGCCCTCTTCAAAATGGCGGCCGCGACGGCCACAGAAGATAAGGACTTTCCATGAAAACACGGTAAAAACAATTATTTCTTTGCTGAGAAAAAATATATTTCTTAGCTGACTTTATAGCACAAGGTTTTTCTGAGCTTAACCGGTTCAAATGGTCAAATCTGCTGGATTAAAAAAAGTATTTCGCCATTTGCGGCCGCCATTTTGAAGAGGGCAAATGGCGAAATACTTTTTTAAATCCAGCAGATTTGACCATTTGAACCGGTTAAGCTCAGAAAAACCTTATAGCACAAGGTTTTTCTGAGCTTAACCAGTTCAAATGGTCAAATCTGCTGGATTTAAAAAAGTATTTCGCCATTTGCCCTCTTCAAAATGGCAGTTAGCGTGTTAGCATTAACGTCCGCTAGCATTGGTAATACATAAGTGCTTTTGAAATTGCGGACCTAAATAAATCAATAAGTGCTTTAGAAATAGCGGAACTAATTTTTGGATTAGCGCTGCCCAGCACTGGCTTTTAGTAACACCTGGAGAAGCAAGGGGAATATAGTTTTTTCAAAGATTACTTTGTCTAACATCAGTCTGTCAGGAGATAGTGACAGAGTGAAGAAATATGTTAAAAATATATTGTTAGAAAAGTTACAGACTGCACTACAGAAACTACAGACTGCACCTTTAAGTCAGAGTCAAAGAATCTTTATATTCATTTGCACCACATGTGGTACATGTGATGAAACGATATTATGTACACAAGGTCCCAGTTACATCCAAGTTATGTCATGATTTGACCATTCAGTATTGCAGGGGAAAGGATGTGCGTCAATCACTGAAGATTTGATGTATTAGACAGTTTTCGTATCGGTGCTATTAGCGTTTCGTTTTTCATGGCGAGATGTCTAACTTTGACGTCTGGCTTCGCCCCTTCAACATGCTTCAAAACGAACCGTTTTGATAACGTTTGGTCCCCCGTGCCTTATGAAGAAACCGGCCAAGTTTGAACCCGATTGAACGAAATCCCTAGGAGGAGTTCATTCAAATGTGGAGGCTGTAAACCACCAAAAAGGTGTGAAAATTTGGTCAGCACTCCAAAATGGCCACCTTTCCATTTATCGTACAACATTGGTGCCAGAGGGTTTTCTGTGCATCTTGGTGAATTGGACAAGTGTACCAAATTTCACGATTCTACGTCAAACTAAGGCCAATGCGGAAGGTATTTTGAAAATTTCTAGGTGGCGCTCTTGAGCAGTTTCTGTTGCGATTTTGGCCACGCCCCCAAGATACGTAATATTTCACCAGTCCTGATGAGTCCACCAAATTTGGTGAGTTTTGGGATATGATAAAGTCCCCAAAAGGCCATTTCATTTGGCGGAAAAAATTGCAGGTCGGGCCTAAACAGAGCGATTACAATAGGTCGTCGCAACACTTTGCTGCTCGAGCCTAACAAAAAAAACTTCAGGTATCCTTCACCTGCACTATACCTTCCCAACAACTTTAATAATATTTTAAAACATATAACTAGTTTTATAAATGTTTATGAAGTCAACTCCACAATCCCGTTTCCTGATTTACAACTCAGCTCCTTCAGACTAGTTCTAAATGAAGGTTTTACAAACATTTACATTCACTTCAGGTTATAATGACTCTTTTTTTAATAAATCTTAATTGAATATTTGGGGGTAATATTTTTACGAGTTTTATACATAACTTGTAAAACAATATGTTCAACCAAATCATAAAATTTTAATAATTTCAATTGACGAAATAATATATTTGTTGGGTGACCATAGCATTTCCTACTAATAATTCTTATAGCTCTTTTTTGTAAAATAAAAATAGGGTTTAATAGTTTTGCATGCTTTTTCCCAAGCTTCAATACAATAGATTAAATATGGAACAATCATTACATTATACAATATATATTAAAAACTTTGTCATTCAAAAACTATTTTACTTTATACAGTAATGCAATAGATTTTGTTGTTTTTATTATTCAGTAATTTACATGAGATTTCTCTGTCAGCTTCTCATCAATAACAACACCCAAAAGTTTTATTTAATTAACTATGAATTTTAATGCTGTAAATGTTAAAGTTGTTGTTTAAAGTTAAAACTATTAATATTGACACAGTTGAGAATTTTATGGCAAGAAAGTTCATGCTCAATAATCCAGGTACCAAATCCAATAATTCTCAGTCTGGTCATCTGGACAGTTTCTTTTTATAGAAACTGGATGGACGATGAAACGTTTCTATAAAAAAAGAAACTGTTCAGAGGACCCGACTGAGAATTATTGGATTTGGTACCTGGATTATTGAGCATGAACTTTCTTGTCTTGAACCACTTTGGCTGGGGCTGCCTGCCTGGGAGGAGTCGACGAGGGACAGGACCCCAGAAACCATCTTGGCTCCAGCAAACTGATTGGTCCACTTACCGGTAAGGTGTTTACTGCTTGGTGGGGAAACAGTTTACTGGAACTCCTACTGATGATGCCGTCTGGATGGAGAGTGAAACGTTTCTATAAAAAAACTGTCCAGATGATCTGACAAAGAATTATTGGGTTGAGAATTGTATGTTTATTTGATGGTGATTTCAATTTTTTTGGAGGCTAAATACAAATAAAAGGTGAACATTAATTTATTTGTATAGTTTATAGTTTTTTTTAGGCTTTTATGTTGTTTATATTGATATCGAATTATATCGCTATCGACCATAATTAAGAACTATATCGTGATAAAAAATTTGGCCAAACCGTCCAGCCCTACTGACTAGTCATAATTACGTTTGAGATATCTTGAATTGTAATTACGGATGTTTGACCCTTCAAATGACGAATCAGGTGACGTCATTTCAGATACATGTATCTTGAATTACATTTTGACTAGTCAAAATTCATTTTAAGATGTCAGAATAACTAGTCATAATGTAAATACAGATATCTTAAATTAACATTCTGGATAGTCAAAATGTAATTGTTCCTAGTCAAAACTCATTGTTAGATGTCTAGTCTAATTACAGATGGACAGACTACATGATTTTATGTTAAAAGGGCTTGCCACAGTCAATGGTAGTTTTCCTGTGCTCCGGCCTCGAAATGAATAAAGAGGTTGAACATAGTTGCCAAGTCCGCTTATTTCAAGCGACGTCGGGCTTGTTTTTGCCTAGAGTCACTTATACATTTGGTGAACAGCTTGTGGCATTTTTTGGGCTTACCACGGCCGTTGAGTCGCTTATTTGGGCTTGTTTTTCTGCCAAACAGTAATGCGAGTGGTAGGTAGTTTGTCCCTTCACGCCCCCTTCCACGTATGTTACGTCAAGGTGGATGTTACGTTCAGGTACTGTTGGCGTTCCTTTTTCCTACCTGTATGCTGTTTTTTTTCTACCTGCTTCATTGAACATCGGGATAGAGATTCAAGAAAGTTTTTTGTTGACTTTGCAGTTTAATTTTTATTTTATTGTTTAATTTGTACGCCTAACAAGAAACCTCTGTATAAAAATGCAAAATGTATTTTTATTTTTTAGACTGAATACGTTCTTCAAAGTATAATTTTGCTGGTTATATGTAATGCCATATTAAATATGTTTATACTGTTTAAAAACTGCCTTTTTTTTACACAATGGGGTGGGTTGCCAGTTGGACGTGTTCTTTGGGCTTGTTTAAAAAAGGGCGAGTCGCTTGTTTGTGCTTGTTTTCATGGAGCTGACCGCTTGTTTCTGTCGCGAGATCTGGCAACACTGAGGTTGAAGCTCCTGATGGACTTCTTATCACGAAGCTGAAGTTAGCTTCCGATTCCAGCTTCCGATTCAGCAAATGACTAAAGGGATATTACAACTAATTTTTCAGTACCTTGAGCGGGTTTAATCTGCTCTAGCTCAAAAACCACAAGACCTGGACTCTTCAAACCAGGACTATATTAATCTAGACTAATAGAAGAATATATAAAACTAAGTTTGAGCTTTGTGAAACGTTTTTCTGATTTGTGAAACTTCCACAAAGTTAGTTTTTCATCATTTTTAGTCTACTGGATCATATTTGACCCGGTCTAGCTCAAAAACCACAAGACCTGGACTCTTCAAACCAGGACTATATTAATCTAGACTAATAGAAGAATATATAAAACTAAGTTTGAGCTTTGTGAAACGTTTTTCTGATTTGTGAAACTTGACCAAATTTAGTTTTTCATCATTTTTAGTCTACTGGACCATATTTGACCCGGTCTAGCTCAAAAACCACAAGACCTGGACTCTTCAAACCAGGACTATATTAATCTAGACTAATAGAAGAATATATAAAACTAAGTTTGAGCTTTGTGAAAAGTTTTTCTGATTTGTGAAACTTCCACAAAGTTAGTTTTTCATCATTTTTAGTCTGCTGGACCATATTTGACCCAGTCTAGCTCAAAAACCACAAGACCTAGACTCTTCAAACCAGGACTATATTAATCTAGACTAATAGAAGAATATATAAAACTAAGTTTGAGCTTTGTGAAACGTTTTTCTGATTTGTGAAACTTGCACCAAAGTTAGTTTTTCATCATTTTTAGTCTACTGGACCATATTTGACCCGGTCTAGCTCAAAAACCACAAGACCTGGACTCTTCAAACCAGGACTATATTAATCTAGACTAATAGAAGAATATATAAAACTAAGTTTGAGCTTTGTGAAACGTTTTTCTGATTTGTGAAACTTGACCAAAGTTAGTTTTTCATCATTTTTAGTCTACTGGACCATATTTGACCCGGTCTAGCTCAAAAACCACAAGACCTGGACTCTTCAAACCAGGACTATATTAATCTAGACTAATAGAAGAATATATAAAACTAAGTTTGAGCTTTGTGAAAAGTTTTTCTGATTTGTGAAACTTCCACAAAGTTAGTTTTTCATCATTTTTAGTCTGCTGGACCATATTTGACCCAGTCTAGCTCAAAAACCACAAGACCTAGACTCTTCAAACCAGGACTATATTAATCTAGACTAATAGAAGAATATATAAAACTAAGTTTGAGCTTTGTGAAACGTTTTTCTGATTTGTGAAACTTGACCAAAGTTAGTTTTTCATCATTTTTAGTCTACTGGACCATATTTGACCCGGTCTAGCTCAAAAACCACAAGACCTGGACTCTTCAAACCAGGACTATATTAATCTAGACTAATAGAAGAATATATAAAACTAAGTTTGAGCTTTGTGAAACGTTTTTCTGATTTGTGAAACTTGACCAAAGTTAGTTTTTCATCATTTTTAGTCTACTGGACCATATTTGACCCGGTCTAGCTCAAAAACCACAAGACCTGGACTCTTCAAACCAGGACTATATTAATCTAGACTAATAGAAGAATATATAAAACTAAGTTTCAGCTTTGTGAAACGTTTTTCTGATTTGTGAAACTTGACCAAAGTTAGTTTTTCATCATTTTTTAAACCATTGGACCATAGAGGCAAAAACCATCAGACCTTCAGGAAATAGCCATGGGGCATAAATATCTGATCGCAAAGGAAACCAAGGCTTATCAGTGGCTGACCAATCACGGGCCAGAGGAAGCAGAAGAACATCTCCATAATAATGGAGGCAACGTAGATGATTTTGCAAGGCTACTACATTTCAGCATTCCAGGAGACAACATCAACAGGACAGGTTTGTTTCCTACTCCTTCTTCATATTTTCCGTAAAAAATAGCAAGAGCATAGATTGTTTTTGTTTTTATCTGCATGTTTTTATTATTTTGCAGTTGCCCTGATCCCTGCACTGAAAAGGTGGCAAAACATGAACATGCTTTTTTGCATGGACTTCCCTGTGTTATACTGGTGTCAATAAATCACAAAGGACATGTTTCTGAGAAGCTGTATCCAACAGCCCTACCATCCATTTTGTCAGTTCTGGAAGGAAAGTAAGACTTACATTACATACACCATCATTTTGTCATAACATATGCACTGAAAACATTTTAATCAGAAAAAGGCAAAAAATAAAAAAGTATCATATATGTACAGTGCAGGAGATAAGTATGATTCCTTGTCAAATTTGTAAGTTTGCCCACTTACAAAGACATGAACAGTATATAATTTTAAGGATATGTTAATTTTAATAGTGAGAGATAGAATATAAAAAAATCCATAAAATCACATTGTTTTAATTGTATAAGTTGTTTTTATTTTTTCATAAAAATATTAGGATTTTATCCCATACCAACCATTAAAGGGGTAATATCATGTTAAAGCAAGTTTTTTAATAACCTCATAACCCTGCTTTGAAAGAAGTGTTAACTGTTGGCTTTCAAACTCTCATTCGCCCCAAGTTTGTTGTTTGATTACACTTTGGATCAGAAAAGGAGATACGCTGAATACACTTAAAATACGACAAACGCACATAATTTAAAGTTCCAAAAACCAGTTTAATTAATCATAAGTTTAAAAAAGTCACAGAATACATTTGTTCTGTTTCTAACAGCCATTACATTTGTTTAAAAGACGTGGACAGTGAGTGAGAGAGAGTGAGAGTGAGAGTGAGAGTGAGAGTGAGAGAGAGAGAGAGAGAGAATAGCCGTGTTTCCATCAAGGTTTCTAGCTGCGCATTTTGAAGTATCGCAGCAGAAAAGCTTAATGGAAACGGCAAAATTCGTATTTACTTTCTCAACTTCGCCAAAAAGTTTATACGCTCGCTTGAGGTGGTTTTTGGGATGTTCGGAAATGAGCAGATGCGCACAACGACAGATGGAAACAGATTTGCCGACTCGTGCTGCCGAAGCGAACATTCACGTCACGTGACTGATCAGCTGTTTCCGCTCCGGACAACATGTAACATCGCTAAAACTAGTTGGCATGACAGAATAAATACAACTCGCCCGATAGCAACACGTACCTGAAATATTCTCTCCATTTTGACGAGATGTGTGGCCGGGTTCTGTTTTCAACCGCTACTTCCTGTTTACTGTAGACATGCGCAGTGCTGACGTCTGACGTAATGACGCTGTGCGCGGCTTGGAAGAAGCGCTTCAAGCCAGTAGATGGAAACACTTCTGATTTGCATTAATTTGTATTTACATATTTGCGAGGTAGCTCAAAATTCGAAATGAAAATGGATGGAAACACAGCTAGTGAGAGAGAGTGAGTGAGTGAGTGAGTGAGTGAGTGAGTGAGTGAGTGAGTGAGTGAGTGAGTGAGTGAGTGAGAGAGAGAGAGAGTGAGAGAGNTTTCCGTAAAAAATAGCAAGAGCATAGATTGTTTTTGTTTTTATCTGCATGTTTTTATTATTTTGCAGTTGCCCTGATCCCTGCACTGAAAAGGTGGCAAAACATGAACATGCTTTTTTGCATGGACTTCCCTGTGTTATACTGGTGTCAATAAATCACAAAGGACATGTTTCTGAGAAGCTGTATCCAACAGCCCTACCATCCATTTTGTCAGTTCTGGAAGGAAAGTAAGACTTACATTACATACACCATCATTTTGTCATAACATATGCACTGAAAACATTTTAATCAGAAAAAGGCAAAAAATAAAAAAGTATCATATATGTACAGTGCAGGAGATAAGTATGATTCCTTGTCAAATTTGTAAGTTTGCCCACTTACAAAGACATGAACAGTATATAATTTTAAGGATATGTTAATTTTAATAGTGAGAGATAGAATATAAAAAAATCCATAAAATCACATTGTTTTAATTGTATAAGTTGTTTTTATTTTTTCATAAAAATATTAGGATTTTATCCCATACCAACCATTAAAGGGGTTAAAGCAAGTTTTTTAATAACCTCATAACCCTGCTTTGAAAGAAGTGTTAACTGTTGGCTTTCAAACTCTCATTCGCCCCAAGTTTGTTGTTTGATTACACTTTGGATCAGAAAAGGAGATACGCTGAATACACTTAAAATACGACAAACGCACATAATTTAAAGTTCCAAAAACCAGTTTAATTAATCATAAGTTTAAAAAAGTCACAGAATACATTTGTTCTGTTTCTAACAGCCATTACATTTGTTTAAAAGACGTGGACAGTGAGAGAGAGAGAGTGAGAGTGAGAGTGAGAGAGAGAGAGAGAGAGAGAGAGAGAGAGAGAGAGAGAGAGAGAGAGAGAGAGAGAGAGCGAGAGAGGGAAAAAGAGAACATACAACCTGATCCGTGGGCTTGCTTCTGCCTTGTCTGTTGGAGGATGGAAACTTTTATACTTTTTTACTCTTCTGTGGGGGTTGCCTGCTTTAAACTGACAAGAGGAGTTTTGTTTCAGAGACTGTTGTCCCCCCTTTATTGCCAGAAGACACAGGAAATACCACTGCCTTCCCTCAGCTTGCTCGGGTCTCCCCAGGCCCCAGGGGGAGGGGCACCGACACATCGATGACTAAAATAAATGTACATTTATTGCTGAGTACTTATAAACACGCACACTCTAGTAGACCACTAAATGACCAATTAGTGTAACTGGACATTAAATTACATTAAAGATCATACCCTACACACATATTTAGAGCTGTTCTTGTTACTTTCTAACTGAACAAACATGCAGGGTAAGGAGGCCTTCAGTAGATTTCCTCACAACTATATATCTTCAAAGTCGTAAAACTGACAGGACAAAGAGGCACCAGCTATATTATCATCCCCAAGCCTCACCAGAACAGATCTGCCTGTGTCCTTTAGTAAATCTTTATCACTCTACAAAAGAAACTGATCATTTGAACACCGTATGAAAAACCCCTTCCAAATAAATGAAAAACACGAAGACAAATATATTTTTATTTCACAACATAACCCAATGGACTGATGACCTGTAATGTAATGTATCAAACTTAATCAAATAATTATCTGGTTTATAACAATTCTCAATCTTACAGGTTTGAGCCAGCAGCTGCTACTTATCACTTTGCCTCAAGAAATCACTTTGTGGCATTCCACAAACTAGGAACTGACAAACAATGGCATTTCTATGACGGCATACTAGGAGAACGTAGGAGTAGAGATGTTGGAGTTACAGCGATAACCATAAATAAAATATTTACAAGTAAAGCCAGTGTTGGACACATTGTGTTCATCAGGGTAAGTATTCACAGTTAATAAGAACACCATCAAGGCAATTCAGCAAAGTTGTATTCATAAATAACATAAATGATAGATCCTTTGGAATGCACTTTGTGTATGATTTCACTTTTATTTTTAAATTTCAGTTCTATTTTATGGAGAAAAAAAATTTAAATTAATATTTGTATTTGGGACAAAGCAGCTGAAGTCAAAGTCAAAAGTCAAAGTCAAAGTCAAAGTCAACTTTATTGTCAGATCTGCAATATGTACTGTACAGGACATACACAGGACCGAAATTGCGTTTCTCTCAGTCCCTCGGTGCAACAGTAAACATCTAAACATTGAAACACTGAAACATATAATAATTGACATAAGCATAAAATAGTAAAACTAACACTGTCCTGAGTTTTTTGCATAGTGGAATAAGAGTATGAAAATTTACACCAACTCTAAAACTAAAACATTAAACATTTAATGAACATAATACTGTCCTGAGTTTTTGCATACTAGTATAAAAAAAGAGTATAAAAAGTATAACTAAAATAAACTAAAGGTTTCTAGCATTGACATTTGCAAAGTGGCAAAGCAGCGTATGAGTTAATGTACACAGTATATGTATGAGGTAGTAGTTGATGTTGTTATAGAGGCAAAAAGTGGCATATGCAGTAAGGCACATTGGGCATCCCTAAATAAGACCGTTCAGAGCACATTGTATATGTATGTAAACAGTAGTAGTTACATGTAAGCAGTAGTAATAAAAGTAAACAGTATTAATAAATGTAAACAGAGAATGTAAACAGTATTATGATTATAGGCAGTGATGTAATACAAACATTAGTGCAAGTATGAGAAGTAGTGCAAACTGTATGAGCACATGACCGAGAGTTTAGTGAATAACCCGTTTGATGACACAGAGTCCAGTGTTAAAATCTTTGTGTTGTGTGGTAATGTGTGAGAAAGTTTTAGTGTTAAGGCAGTTCAAATGGGAGGGGGGGCAGAGCAGGCAGAGTGTTTAGCATCCTGACTGCCTGATGAACAGAGCTGTCTCTCAGTCTGCTGGTTCGAGCCTGGAGACTCCTCAGTCTCCTCCCTGATGGCAGCAGTCTAAAGCGGCTGTGTAGTGGGTGTGTGGGATCACCTGCCATGCGGTGGGCTTTCCGAGTGAGGCGTTTGCTGTGTAAGTCCTGCAGTGAGGGGAAGGAGGTGCCGACTATCTTCTCAGCTGCTCTCACAATGCGCTGGAGGCTCTTGCGGCAGGATGCAGTACATGCACCAAACCACACAGTGATGCAGCTGGTCAGGACACTTTCTATGGCACCTCTGTAGAAGGTGCTCATGATGGGGGTTGAAGCTCCAGCCCTTTTCAGCTTGCGGAGAAAGTAGAGACGCTGGTGAGCCTTCTTTGCCAGTGCTGCAGTGTTCCTGCTCCAGGACAGGTCCTTTGAGACGTGCACTCCCAGGAACTTGGTGCTGTCTACTCTCTCCACTGCGGTGCTGTTGATGGTCAGAGGGGCATGTTGGGCATCCTTCTTCCTGAAGTCCACAACAATCTCCTTTGTCTTCTCCACGTTGAGAGTGAGATTGTTGTGTCCGCACCACAAGGCCAGGCGGCTCACCTCGTTCCTGTAGTCCGTCTCATCGTTGTTGCTGATGAGACCCACCACTGTTGTGTCGTCCGCAAACTTGATGAAGTGGTTGGAGCTGTATGATGGTGTGCAGTCGTGTGTTAGCAGGGTGAATAGAAGGGGGCTCAGCACACATCCTTGTGGGGCCCCTGTGTTCAATGTGATGGTGCTAGATGTGTTACTCCCGACTCGTACTGTCTGTGGTCTCCCGGTCAGGAAGTCTAGCAGCCAGTTACACATTGAGGTGTTCAGCCCCAGACTGTCCAGTTTAAGGATGAGCTGTTGGGGGATGATGGTGTTAAATGCCGAGCTGAAGTCGATGAACAACATTCTAACATAGGAGTCCTTCGTGTCCAGATGTGTGAGAGCTGTGTGAAGGGCAGAGGAGATGGCATCGTCGGTTGAGCGATTAGGTCGGTATGCAAATTGGAAGGGATCCAGGGAGTCAGGGAGGACAGATGTGATGCTTTTCATGACTAGCCGTTCAAAGCACTTCATCAGGATGGGGGTGAGTGCTACTGGGCGATAGTCATTGAGGCATGCGGGCGTTGCCTTCTTTGGGACAGGGATGATGGTGGTGGCTTTGAAACAGGTGGGGACGATGGCCTGGCTCAGTGAGATGTTAAAGATGTCCGTGAAGACCGCTGCGAGTTCCCCTGCACAGTCCTTCAGCACACGACCAGGTATGTTGTCAGGACCAGAGGCCTTCCGGGCGTTAATCTTGATGAATGATCGCCTTACGCTGTCTGAGGACAGCGTCAGCACCTGGCCATCAGGAGAGGGGGGGAGTTTATGTGCTGGTGTGCTGTTACTTGCCTCGAACCGAGCAAAGAACTCATTCAGTTCATTCAGCGCAGAGGCTGAGCTGTCACAGGTCTGGGGGGGTGGTTTGTAGTTTGTGATGGTCTGTATTCCCTGCCACAGACTGCGTGTATCCCTGCTGTCCTTGAAACGGTGAGCTATTTTCCCAGAATACTGCCTCTTTGCCTTTCTGATGCCCCGGTCCAGGTTGTTTCTGGCTGCCCTCAGGCCCACCTGATCTCCCGCTTTGAAGGCAGCATTCCTGGCTTTCATGAGTCTGTGAACCTCAGCTGTCAGCCATGGCTTCTGGTTAGCCCGAACAGTGATGGTTTTAAGGTTGGTTACATCATCAATGCACTTGGTGATGTATGAACATACAGTGTCTGAGTACTCCTGGAGACATGTGGTGTTGTTTGTGGTAGCAGCTTCTTTGAACATACCCCAATCTGTGGTGTCAAAACAGTCCTGGAGTGCCTCTGAAGACCCCTCTGGCCACACTCGTATCTGTTTGCGGACTGGTTTTGTGACTTTCACCAGTGGCCTGTATGCTGGCTTTAGCATGACACAGATATGGTCCGAAGCACCAATGTGGGGGAGGGGGACAGCTCTGTAGGAATTTTTCATGGTGGTGTAAACCTGGTCCAGGGTGTGGTTTCCTCTTGTTGCAAAGTTTATGTTTCTGTATGTTTTTGGTAATACACTCTTTAAATCTGCATGGTTGAAATCACCAGCCGTGATGAGAAAAGCATCAGGGTGGGCTGTTTGTTGCTCACTGATGTGCAGATATAGTTCATTCAGTGCCTCACCTCTATCTTTGCTGTTGGAGCTTGGAGGGATATATACAGCAACAATCAAAACAGCTGTAAACTCCCTCGGTAAAAAGAACGGTCTGCATTTAATAGTCATGAACTCCACTAAATGTGAGCAGTGTTTGTGGACCACAGCAGCATCACGACACCATGCGTTGTTGATGTAAACACAGAGCCCGCCTCCGCGAGTCTTACCTCCCTTGATGAAAGCTCGGTCCGCTCTGTAGCATGTTAGCTGCTCCAACTGGATAGCATGGTCCAGAACGTTGTTGTTAAGCCACGTTTCCGTGAATACAAACACACAACAGTCTCTCACAGTCTTTTGTGTCGTTCGTAGCAGGCGTATATAATCCAATTTGTTGTCCAAGGAGCGCACGTTAGCCAGAACCATGGATGGAATAGCCGGCCTGTGTGGGCTAGCTGCTAGCCTAGCTCTGATACCTCCGCGTTTACCCCGCTTCTGTTTCCTGTCACGCCGCTTGTGGCGTTTCCATGGCGGGCGCGGTGAAGCGTCACGCCGCTTGTGGTACTTCCACGGCGGGTGCGATGGAGGGAAGCTCGGAGCTGGCTTCCAGAGCAGCTCGCAGTCACGAAGCTCACGTAACTCCTCCTCAAGCTCATTTAGCTTCTCCTGGAGTTCGCTGTTTATTCCCAAATGAGCGGTTTTTCCGACATCAAGCAGGAATTCGCGGCTATACTTGCGTATACTGAAGCAGTTCAAGCAAGACGTGAAAGGAATGAAGAGCTTGTGGACTTCATTGTAGACCAGAGAGGTGTTGAGAATAGTCTTAAAGTAAGGCCTTACTTTTGTTGATCTATTACAGATTAATGCTTACAATGCACTTCTATTACTTTTAGGGTGTTTCTAACAATTCAGTTAAGTGTATTACTATATTTTGTTTCTTCATTACATACCCTTATATGAGAAAACAACACACACTGGTTGTTTGTGATGCAAAAATTAAGTAACCATTTAATGGAATTAGTAACAGCAAAGAAATAGATGAATTGGGCAGCAAAAATACTACAACAACATTCTGTTCACATAAAACATGAAAAGGTTGGTGTACTGTTTCACATTAAATAAATTTGCTTTGTAACACTTACATATATTCAAAAATAAAAGATTTTGCCAATCACTTTAAAACACAGTACCAAAATGGATAACTGTAAATTTTTATTCAAAATCACCTTTGGAGGCTCAACTAATCTTGTTGTAAAATAAGAGACCTCAGAAAGTAATTGCGTTTGTCTTTTTATTTTAAAGGACATTCTATCCGGCACAGTGACTCCACATTTTACATTGAAAGAAAGGTGGGTTCCAATCTTTATTGATGATGAGGCACAACTCGACAGAATCATGAAATACCTGTCAGACTTGATGGACAGCTGCAACGACATGTCATCTGAAGTTCAGAGCATGATCTCTTTAGACAGGATAAAGTACATGCTGGTTGTCATGTTGTCAGAGGTAAGCTACCGTTGTAATTATTAAATGTTTAACATTAACATGTAGTTCATCATTAATAATACATTTAAAAATTAAATGTATTCAATAATTTCAAAAATCAGAATTTGGATTACATATAAGGTGTAAATTTTATTGTGAACATTAATCAATTACCTCAGTCAACAGTAATATGACAATTATTTAGGGACAATAACAGGGTATATGCAGAAATTCCAGAGTTGAATTTAATACCTTTTAATACCTTTTTAATACCATCAAAATATTTTTTAATACCATCACGGCACCGAGCTGTAACCGTAGCGGCAACCTGTTGTACTTCAGTTCAGAGCAACTAATTGTAAAGTGATAGATTACTGTCATTTTCTTCCTAAACTTTGGTAGTAAATGTAGTTTTATAATAATTACTGGATACATCAATTTGCTTCTTGCCTCAATAAAAGCACTGACCTACTTGTTATTTAAATCTAACCCAAGAGAAAAAGTTTAATTGTTCCCAAATGTCATGAACGGCTGGGACATATCACCACACCACACATAACATATCTCTAATGGCAAACAAAAAACTGTAAACTTGAAAACAGAACAGTTTAGTTAAAATAATTCAACACTGTGACTGAACACATGCATAATTCAAAAAGAGAGGTAGAAAAACTACTGTATTTTTCATCCTTTAAGTTGCAGTTTTTTGCATAATTTACATGCCTTGCAACTTATAGGACGAAGTGACATATTTATAGATTTTTTTCCCATATTTAAAAACCATTTGACTGAAATATGACCGTTTCATTCATTCTGACTGAAAAAAAAACGGTTCATGATATCCATTGTAGTAATGTTGTATGGCATGCTGTTGTATCATGTAATAGGAAAACGTGCCTATAATGACAAATTTAAAAAAGTTCAAGACAAAAACAACTGGACTTTATTTATTATACTATTTATTATACTATTATACTATACTTTATTGTTTTTTTATTGCACTTTTTAGAATTCACCATGTCCTGGATGACTGAGAATCTTCACTAGCTATTAATGACTCAATCGGCCTGCCATACTCTCCCCACCTCTCTGCTTGAACCTTCAATCCAGCAGCAAGCTGCACCACGGTGGCGAAATGCAGCTAATTTGACCATTAAAGTGCATTTATTAAGAAAATGACAGACAGAAAAACACCTCTGCTATAATTTCGAGCTAACAAAGAATTGTTTAGGTAATTTTCTTGTTAAATGACGGCGAAACGAGCCGCGCTCCTTTTTCCTGTTTGTCACCGCTGAGCGATCACGGAGCACACAGGCACTGAGGCAGCGACACTTTTTTTTAAAATAAAGCCGATTTAACCATTAAAGTACATTTATTAAGAAAACGTTAGACTGAGACACCCCTTTTGCTATAATTTCGAGCTAACAAACAATTGTTTAGGTACATTTCTTGTTAAATGTCGGAGGATAAAGCCGCGCTCCTCTTTCCTGTTTCTTTTTACAGACATGATACCAGCTGTAGGTGCGCGCGCACACTGACTGACGATATGACGTCTTTGTTTTAGCCAAGGTCCTACTTGGAACATAAAATTAGAAAAGATAAATTAATTCACAGACCTTTTTTAAGACGCCAGAAAGGGAAAAATATAGTTGTGTAGGTTTAAAAAAAATTAATACCTCGCCAGATGACGTTTATTACTTTTTAATACTTTTTAATGGCCTTAATTTGTGTTAATTTCATTTACTACCTTTTAATACCTTTTACAACCCCGCGGATACCCTGAATAAAACATATACTTAAGTAAGGAATGACACACTTTAAAGCTGCTATATGTAACTTTTCTAACAATATATTTTTAACATATTTCTTCACTCTGTCACTAGATTGATGTTAGAGAGGTAATCTCTGAAAAAAAAAAAAAATATATTGTCCCCTTGCTTCTCCAGGTGGTAAATAAGCATTTCTAAAAAGAAAAAGTGACCCGCCATTTTCCAGCCAATAAAAACAAAGTTTGTAACCAGCCAATAAAAACCGAGCTTGAATTTGAATCAGCCAATAAAAACAGAGCTTGAATTTGAATTTTAACAGACCACAAGGGGGCAGAGCCATATATGGCTCTGAGGGGGAGGGATCAGAATGCTTTGCTTGTTGAAATTTTTTCTAAGTGCTGCAGTTCTACAGAAACTGCAGACTGAACCTTTAAGGTGAGTAAGTGTTGTTGCATGTGCATCATATGACAAACCAACATTCACTTATGCATATATCTTAAGTTACATTGCCAATTCATACATGTCATCCTCTTTTATTTATGTTTTTCTTCCTGGTCATTGGCTAAAAAAAAGGCTACGAGTAGTATTTTTCATTCATTCAACCTTTATTTATACAGGCTAGCCTCGTTGAGTCACGGGGACTCATTTACAAGAGGGACCTGTCTCACTCACACCAAACAACCATCCACTCTCTCACTCACACCTAGGGTCAATTCAGAGTCACCAATCAGCCTAACATGCATGTTTTTTGGTCTGTGGGAGGAAACCGGAGTACCCGGAGGAAACCCACGCATGCACGGGGAGAACATGCAAACTCCAGTATATAAACAATTAAAAAATATCCTTTGTGTGGAATGTCCAGTGGTTTCACAGATACGTATGAATAAATGAGAAGCAGCGCCTGAAATAAGGATAAATGTTATAAAAGTGCTAAGTAAAATGGAAGGTTTGTGATCAATCTGTATTATGAATGAAATAAATATTTGGATATTTTCAAATAACATATTTTTATGTAACACAGGCAACTATAAATGCATTGGTCAACAAAAAAGCGCTGACCAGGGCTGAGGCTGTGGACCTGATTGAGCATTGCCAGATGGAGGAGAGGTAAGCAAATTAGAGTGTCTGAAGCTGTATTAGCATCTTTACTATTCATTATATTTAGACAAGTAATTTTTTCATAATGTAATGTCTTTTTTGCAGCGAGAGAGACGAGCTGGTTATGCAGTTGACAAGAGAACTAGAGAAACGTTCAAATGTTTAAAGTAAAAAAAGAGTTTTGAAACCAAATTGTAAAAAGTACTAAGTTTTGCATTTTTCCATTTTCTTAAATAATACTTGTTTAACAGGTGAAACAAAAACACAGAAGAAGAGACTTTCTTATTTATGCTTTTCTTTAAATTCTTCTAAAAATATGTTATTACTGTAGAATAAATGTTATATATTCAAAGTAGATGACATGCCAGGTTATGAAGATAGTCTGTTGTGGTTCGAAAACAATGCAAGCTTGAGAGGGGAAGGTTGTCAATGTGCCTCTTGTCGTCAAGTGTTTGTCTGAGCAGTGTGCTGTCTAACCAGCCTGTGTGATGTCCCTGTTCCCTTGATTTCTAGTTCCATGCCAAGTAATTTTTTGTGCCTCCTGGAAAGCCTTTTTGTTGCATGTTAAATAAAGTTTTAAATTATTTTTGAAATACACCTGTGCCCTGGGTCATTCTGTCATTCATTGAAGGCATAAACATTGATGAAATTTAATTTAATGAAGTTTCACAAATCAGAAAAACGTTTCACAAAGCTCAAACTTAGTTTTATATATTCTTCTATTAGTCTAAATTAATATAGTCCTGGTTTGAAGAGTCCAGGTCTTGTGGTTTTTTAGCTAGACCGGGTCAAATATGGTCCAGTAGACTAAAAATGATGAAAAACCAACTTTGTGGAAGTTTCACAAATCAGAAAAAACGTTTCACAAAGCTCAAACTTAGTTTTATATATTCTTCTATTAGTCTAGATTAATATAGTCCTGGTTTGAAGAGTCCAGGTCTTGTGGTTTTTGAGCTAGACTGGGTCAAATATGGTCCAGTAGACTAAAAATGATGAAAAACTAAATTTGGTCAAGTTTCACAAATCAGAAAAACGTTTCACAAAGCTCAAACTTAGTTTTATATATTCTTCTATTAGTCTAGATTAATATAGTCCTGGTTTGAAGAGTCCAGGTCTTGTGGTTTTTGAGCTAGACCGGGTCAAATATGGTCCAGTAGACTAAAAATGATGAAAAACTAACTTTGTGGAAGTTTCACAAATCAGAAAAACGTTTCACAAAGCTCAAACTTAGTTTTATATATTCTTCTATTAGTCTAGATTAATATAGTCCTGGTTTGAAGAGTCCAGGTCTTGTGGTTTTTGAGCTAGACCGGGTCAAATATGGTCCAGTAGACTAAAAATGATGAAAAACTAACTTTGTAAAAGACTTCTGGACAGAAGTCGAAACGTTTGCTGTTACAAATAAAGTCCAGTTGATCCTGAATTGAACGCCTTTTTGATTTATCATGTCCTGGATGACTGAGAATCTTCACCAGCATATAACTTTGTGGAAGTTTCACAAATCAGAAAAACGTTTCACAAAGCTCAAACTTAGTTTTATATATTCTTCTATTAGTCTAGATTAATATAGTCCTGGTTTGAAGAGTCTAGGTCTTGTGGTTTTTGAGCTAGACTGGGTCAAATATGGTCCAGTAGACTAAAAATGATGAAAAACTAACTTTGGTCAAGTTTCACAAATCAGAAAAACGTTTCACAAAGCTCAAACTTAGTTTTATATATTCTTCTATTAGTCTAGATTAATATAGTCCTGGTTTGAAGAGTCCAGGGGCCTCATGTATCAACCGTGCGTGCGCACAAAAACCTTGCGTGCGTCACTATCCACGCAAAACCCCGTATGTATCAAAACTGAACTGAACGTGAATATGTGCGCATCCAGGTACATTTCCACGCCAGCTCCAGAGCACGCGTACGCACGTTTCTGTGGTTCTTGTTCCTTTGGCGACACTTACAGGTGATTCAGAGAAACTGAAGCCCCACAGTCTGTGGTTGACTTTAAGAGCGGCTTGAAGACCTTTCTTTTCAACCGAGCATACTCTACTCCTCATGATTCTACTTTTGATCATAGCTGATACTGTTGTTGATTTTAATTGTTTATTAAATGTTTTATTGACATTTAATTCTGTTGCACCTTGTAGCACTTTGAGATTTTCATTAATGAAAAGTGCGTTATAAATTGAATTCATTATTATTATTATTATTATTAACTGTTCATGATGTGAAAATGATTAATATTCCCATCAAACACACGATTAACAAGTATTACATCCACATGACGCAGTTAAATAAAGCACGCGCAAAGTTGTGCCAAAAATAAATTTAACAGGAACGGATTCATTCAGCCTTACTGGAGGATATAATAAATACGTAGTGTAACACGCAGAGCATTTATTTATAAACAGATATAATTTTCTGATCTAGGATATGGCTTATCAGCCGTTTCCAGAAATAATCATTTTTCAGTTTGGCACTGCTGCGCTCTGGAGCAACACAGGAGCCGTGCATCACGCACATCAGAAGCAGCGATCAAACTGTTCCCGAGCTATGAGGGAGCTGCAGGCCGATCAGGGCAGTCCAGTCCACACAAAGCCTGATCAATGGAATGTCTCATCCATATGATTCCAAAGGCTGAGTGGTCGCGCTTTGGAGCGCGCGCGCACCCACGCCGGTGTTACACGGCAGCTGGAGGTGATTCATGATCTGCGTTTATTGTAGATTTCTCCAAAATGACACGTGAAAGTACACCATATATAACTTGTAGGAGAGTAAAGGCTTCACAGACAAACAGATTGCGCACAATGTGGCGCGCGCAGCGTTTGGAGACTCCAACATCACGTCATGTCATGAAAACTCTCCACTGAGACGCACAGACCCGTTTCTTCATATCATCTATTAAATAAACAAAGATCTATGTTCAACCAAACATCCAAGTTCCTCTGTGTTTACAGTAATTATGGTAATAAACTCGTGCGCAAAGTTAATATTTTCACTCAGAATGAATGGATGAGCCGTTGCGCACCAAAGCAGGGTGCGCGCACACACAAATACCGACACACAATCACTCGTTCTTTGCGTGATGAACACATTTTATTACTATTCTTACTTAGGATTATTTTCCTCACTCATATTATATTAAATTCATTATTTTCCTGAATCTAGAAATCATTTCTGATCGCGC
>JBBPBX010042876.1:0-28190 GCA_038048925.1 Garcialebias charrua | reverse complement strand
CTGCCAATTGTTTGAAAAAAGGGGTAGATATAATAAGATTTTTTTCTTCTTTCTGCTACCTTTCATTTTTTACATTTTGTATTATCGTTTATGGGATTATTTTGTATTGTATTTTAAAATGAACACATTTATTTAAAAAAATCTGATTCTGAATTCAGATGCTAAAAGCAAGCAGTCGGGCGCGTAGCATCTGAATTCTGAATCTTTTTTTTTATATAAATTTGTTCATTTTAAAATACAATACAAAACAATCCCATAAACGATAATACAAAATATAAAAATGAAAGGTAGCAGAAAGAAGAAAACATCTTATTATATCTGCCCCTTTTATAAAACAATTAGTTCAAACAATAATAATTTTCAAGTAACAGAACAAAATGAATAACTCTTTCTAATCTTTCTAACTCTTAATACAATACACATTTCAACCTGGAGAGACTCACAAAACGAGAGAGAGCAATTCAATTAAAATGTTTTATTGATTAGGGTTTATTTGGCGCTTGGGCCCCGGGAGCGGGCATGCATGCCGGAATGCTGAGAGCTTGAATGTCCGGCATAGGGAGATAGATTATGGATATCTCCCCCCGTGACCCGAACCCGGTGGTGGAGTCGGGATTGCAGACGCCCAATCCATCCCACCGGTACGTGAAAGACGGCCAGCCGGCGGCCGTCGGCTCCGGTCAACCCTGATACAAACACCAGCGCAGAACTCCCATCCTGAGCAAGCACGAAGCAACCGTGGGAAGGAAAAACTCCCCCGTGAGGAAGAAACCTCCAGCAAAACCAGGCTCAGGACAAGCGGCCATCTGCTTCGACCGGCTGGGTTGCAGGGAACAGGAAGCAGGTGTGCACACAGACGTAAGACCAGGACGGAGGTGAGCAGGACAACCCCAGGAGGCGCAGGCAGGACGAAGAACAGGGGAGAACCGAGGAACCAGAAACCCCGGGTGGAGAAGGGGAGGTGGAGGGAAGAGACTAGACTTGCAATGGGCAAACAGGAAGAGCTAAGGAAAGGGACGCCTTATACACAGGTGGACAGTTGATGAGTGATTCAATGCAGTTGCGAGTCTTGCCATTGTTGAATTTGCGTCTTCGACTTCAGTTCAACCTGGAGAGACTCGCAAAACGAGAGTAATACAATTAAAAGGTTTTATTGATTAGGGTTTCTTTGGAACTCGGGCCCCGGCGGAAGGCATGCATGCCGGACTACTGAGAGCTTGAATGTCCGGCATAGGGAGATAGATTATGGATATCTTCCCCCCCAAAAAAAACAAATAGCCGGGGCCGAGCTGGCGAGGGTCTGGCTGCCCAAGGGCATCTATGGGCAACAGCCTCTTTTCGCAGACTGGGCAACAGCCTCTTTTCACGGACTGGGCAACAGACTCTTTTCGTGGACTGGGCAACAGCCTCTTTTCGTGGACTGGGCAACAGCCTCTTATCACGGACTGGGCAACAGCCTCTTCACACGGACTGGGCAACATCTTCTTCACACGGACTGGGCAACAGCCTCTTCACACGGACTGGGCAACAGCCTCTTCGCATGGACTGGGCAACATTCTCTTCACACGGACTGGGCAACAGCTTCTTCACACGGACTGGGCAACAGCTGCTTCACACGGACTGGGCAGCAGCCTCTTCACACGGACTGGGCAACAGCCTCCTTTCAAAAACTGGGCAACAACCTCTTTCACGGACTGGGCAACAACCTCTTTTCACGGACTGGGCAACAGCCTCTTTTCACGGACTGGGCAACAGCCTCTTTATACGGACTGGGCAACACCTCTTTTCATGGACTAGGTAACAGCCTCTTCACACGGATTGGGCAACAGCCTCTTCTCACGGACTGGGCAGCAGCCTCTTTTCACGGACTGGGCAACAGCCTCTTTATACGGACTGGGCAACACCTCTTTTCATGGACTAGGTAACAGCCTCTTCACACGGATTGGGCAACAGCCTCTTCTCACGGACTGGGCAACAGCCTCTTCTCACGGACTGGGAAACAGCCTCTTTTCATGGACTGGGGAACAGCCGTATTTCTGGGAACGAGCCTCGCTTGGGCAACCGAGAGTGAGCGTGCATGGGCTCCAGTCCCTTTCCAGGGAGAAAAGGCAAAAGGGGGAAGTGATTTGGCTCGAGCTGTCAAAGAGGGAGGCGACACACAGAGCAGGAGGACACTACCACTAGTAAGTGATACTAGAGCATACCTAGCGGCTGAGCAAGCGTTGAGCAGAGAGCACAGATTGAAGATCCGGGCGGACGTAAGAGGAGTAGGCTGTCGAAGACCAGCGACCAAGCTGTTGGAGGGATGCCCCCGACACACCCTGAATAGCGGCGGAGGTAGCAGCCCCAATCCGAAAGGAATGGCCGGAGTAATGGAGAGGGGGAAGGCCGCATAGGGCCAAGGATTTCCTGAGAAATCCGACGAACCATGCTACAGTCATGGGGGTGCCGTTGGGAGTGAGGAACAAGGGACTGACGGAGGGGCGGAGCTTACGACGTTTAAAGATTAACCTAAGCATAGCACGGAAGGGACAATACGGGCCGTCTAGGCGAGCTATGGAGACGACTGCAGGGCCTTTGCCCTTTGAGTACTTGAGGCGGAGGTCGAAATGATCGGGAAAGAAAACCAGATCATCGGGGGTTAGATCTACTGAAGGGTCGAAGCTGCCCCGAGATGTAAACTCGCCGACCCGAAGGAGTCCGTAGAAGGCCAGGAGAAACACACTTGAGAGGAGTGCCTTCAGTTACGACGAAAAGGAGGAGGACCGGAGGGTTACGAGAAGGCTTTTAAGAACAGAAAAAGTGATGGGTTGTCTGCCGTCAAGATGGGGAGGAGAGCGCTTAGCTAAACCCTTCAGGAGTAGATTAATGACGTGGTTGGAGAACAAACTCGGGAGTGGACCCAGATGATAAAGTTGTGCATGAAAGTTAATGCCAGCTAGGAGGGATTTAATATAAGGGAGCTTGAAATGGCGATGGTCAAAACAGTACGTGATGAAAGCTATGACTGTGGGTATGAGAACCGGGAGAAGGGGGAACTCAACAGCCGCACAGAATTTAGCGAACAGGCGCCAAGCGAACGAATACGACCGCTGAGTGGAAGGGACTAGACCCGAGCGAATGTAGACATGGGCTGACTGAAGGAGTGGGAGAAGCGACGGGGACGGGACAGCGAGGCGAAAATTGGCAGGTCCGGGCAATGTACTGAAGGAACGACAGATGGGCAGGGGCGACGGATGACCTGGAAGCAGAAGGAGGGAGAGCAGTCGTGTTATTGTATAGGACTAACGATGATAAAACTAACACACAGGTTGATGCTAACTAAGAGGGTCGGTTAAAATTAGCTGACGGGTGACTTGGGAGACCCGACTGGCGAGGACAGGCGGACCTCGGGTGTGCGTCCCTGCAGATGCTACACACATGAAGGAAGGCACAGTTAGGGTACAAGCAGACGGCACGGTTGAAGTTATTACAAATCGGCATGCTGTTAAATACTTCCACCCTTCGACCGAGGCGATCCGTACGCAGGCCGCCAACAGGACCCCAAGGCAGGACCCCCAACAGAACCCCCAACAGAACCCCCAACAGAACCCCCAACAGAACGGGGCACCGGCAGGGAGGGCAGAGGAGGCAGGTTAAACAGGACCGAGGGGCAGAGGGAACTACGATGGCCGACGGCAGAGCAGGAGTGGCAAGGGGCTGCGTGAGTCAGCATGACAAGGAGGTCAATGTCCAGGATTGACCAGTCGAGACGCATCCCCGACCGGGACAGGACAGCAGCAACCTTAGTGTAGAATGCATTGTGATAGCGGTAGTACAGGGACCTGCCATACGTAAGGCTAAGATCAACCACCAAGGCGAGATAGGCGTCCAGCTCGACCCTACGCTCGGGGTAGACCAAGCAAAGAACGTCCCTGAACACCCCAAAGGTTACCACAAACTCGCCGACGGACAGGTCCCTGGACATGCGGGGATCGGCGGAGCGGAAGACCTCAGTGAACTCAGAGGAGGAGGCCACCTGATTATCGACCAGGGGGGAGGGGAGCAACAACGAAACCAGATTAATGTGCTACCCCTGCAGGATCTTTGCGCGGAGCCTCAGAGAAATAGAAGCATGGGTTAGCATGTACGGCTGGCCTAAAGAGGGAGAGCATGAAGACAAACAATTAAAATCAGAACAGCACCAGGTAGCTCACCGATTACAGCCACCGCAATCACCACCAATGTTACAGAATTTCAACATTGTAATCATTACCATCGTGACACAATTTAAACAGTTCAAACATCACCAGAGCAACATAATTTAAACAGATTAATCATTACCAAAGTCACACAAGGAGAAGGTTTGTGTAAAACAAACCAGAAGACATGAAGAAACATTGGTGGAACAACAACGCCATCTGCCCGGCTGAGCTAACATAACACAGTCGTAGTACCACCGCCCGCACACCAGACGGCGCTGCAGATCGGGTCGGGTGAAAAACAACGAAGAAGAGCCGACCTAGCATTAGCAGCAGAGCTAAAGAGCGGCACACGTCAGCGAACTGTCTATCAAGAGATAAAAAATGAGGCGCGCCGAGGCAAAGCAGACAGACTGAGGACAAAGAAAAGATACGTCTTACCCAGTGGAGGAGCGGGGCGGGCCTTGGCGAGAGTGAATGCCATGGGACCAAGCAGGGGAGCTGACTGACCCAACGATGCTGGAGCGGAGGGCTGACGCTTTTCGGACAAAGCTGAGGCGGACCGGACGAGCTCGTTGAGCGAGGCGAGCAGAGCCGAGGACAGATGGACCTGCGGAGGCCGATGCGAAGGCCGATCTGAAGGCCGGCCGGGGAGCGGGGAGAGAGGAGGAGTGTAGGCCGAGGCACGGGTGGGTGCGGCCGGCGCAGAATGACCGAAGCGGCTTGTAGAGGGGACCGGCTCCGGAGTGGGGGCACCGGAGGAACAGGGGCGGCCCCTGCTGCGCTTGGCGGGAGGTGGAGACTGCTTCTTGGAATGCTTCCCGGACACGGGCGTCAGCCGTGAAGGAGGCGAAGAGTCGCCGGAGGGAACCAGCTCGGTGAGGGACTCCAGCTGGGCAGAGGTGAGACCGACCGCCGGGCAGACGCCCCTGGACTGCAGAAACGCAGACGGTGAGTAAGAAACGGGGCGCGAGGCGCGCCGAGAGCTTCGACGGGCCGGAGCAGGGGAAGAAGGATCAGCGGTGGCCGGGATGAGGACCGGGTAGTTCCCGGAAGCGCAGGAATCATCATCAGACATGGCGCGGGCGAAAGTAAAGATTGAGAACACGAAAAAAGAACTAGGCAAGCAGAACACGACCAGACATGCAACGGGCAAACAGGAAGAGCTGAGGAAATGGACGCCTTATATCCAGGTGGACAGTTGATGAGTGATTCCATGCAGCTGCGAATCTTGCCATTGTTGAATTTGCGTCTTCGACTTCATTAAGCTACATGTATATTTTTTTAACATTTCAGTTTTGATCATTTTCTTAAATGTATACATTGATTTGGCATTTTTAACACCACTCTCCAAACCATTCTACAACTCAATTCCTGGATTGAGGTGGACCGTCCCTTCAAACTAGTTCTGTATTTTGGTTTTACAAATAAAGTATCTCTATCCCCTTAAAGTAATAACAACTTTGTCTTTTAGCAAAATGTATTTGAATATTTGGAGGTAATGTGTTTTTCTGAGCCCTACACATAACTGTTAAAATACTATAATCTACAAAATCATGGAACTTCAATAATTTCAGTTGATAAAATAATGTGCTTGATGGGTGACAGTAATGTTTTCTAGTGATAATTCTTACAGCTCTTTTCTGTAAAACAAAAATAGGCTTTGTGATTGTTTTACACGCTTTTCACCCAAACATCAATACAATAGATTAAGTGTGGAACAATGATTGTGTTATACAACAAATACAGAGCTTTATCATTTAATAAGTCCCTGATTTTGTACAGTACTGCAATAGATTTAACTATTTTTATTCTTACAGAATTTATGTGATGTTTCCATGACAGTTTGTCATCAATGATAACACCCCAAAACTTCACCTCACTCACGCTACAAATCTCAACACCATCCATCCATCCATCCATTTTCTTCCGCTTATCCGGGGTCGGGTCGCAGGGGCAGCAGCCTAAGTAGGGAGGCCCAGACTTCCCTCTCCCCAGCCACTTGGAGCAGCTCCTCTGGGGGAATCCCAAGGCGTTCCCAGGCCAGCCGAGAAACATAGTCCCTCCAGCGTGTCCTGGGTCTTCCTCTGGGTCTCCTCCCGGTGGGACATGCCCGGAACACCTCACCAGGGAGGCGTCCAGGAGGCATCCTAACCAGATGCCCGAGCCACCTCAACTGGCTCCTCTCGATGTGGAGAAGCAGCGGCTCTACTCCGAGTCCCTCCCGGATGACTGAGCTTCTCACCCTATCTCTAAGGGAGAGTCCAGACACCCTCAATTTTAAATGGGACATCAACAGTTCTCTTTTTATTACTGAATATCATGCAATTAGTTTTATCTTGATTTAATTATAATTAATTAAGTTTAAACCAAGTTTGCATTGTGACAAATTCTGTCTTCATCGACTCCAACATCCGTTCAATATCTTTACCCAAACAAAAACAAAAAAAAGTGGTATCATCTGCAAAGAGGATACATTTAAGGAATCCTGACACATTTACCAAGTCATTCACATGTAAAATAAATACTGTAACTTTGTTCCTAGTACAGAGCCTTGAGGAACTCAACATATGATTTGCAGAGGTCATATTTTAAACAGTTTATTTGTACAAACTGTTTCCTATCTTTCAAATAGCTAGATACCCACTGTAATGCTGGTCCTCTAATACCATATTTATTCAAATTTCCAAGGAGAATAGTGTGGTCAATAGTATTAAATGTTTTTTTAATCAACAAAAATACTAACACAATATTGTTTTTGATGGACATCAGTAGTTATTTGTTCTATTAATTCTATGAGAGCCATTGGTGTAGCGTTTTTTTACTCTATACTCATACTGACTGCTACTTAGAATATTTTGTTTATCAATAAATGGATCTAGTCTGGTCACAAATAGTTTTTCTAGAATTTTTGAGAACTGTGGTAACACGGATATTGGTCTATAATTGTTGAACACATTTATCACCATTTAAAAAAAAAGGAACTACCAGTGCTGGGTAGCGCTAATCCAAAAATTAGTTCCGCTATTTCTAAAGCACTAATTAATTTATTTAGGTCCGCAATTTCAAAAGCACTAATGTCTTATGAAAATTAGGGGAAGCTAAATTCTAAACCGCTAATTCTAAAATAAAACACCATCAGACAAGAAGCAAGTTTTAAGTTGTTTGTATTGTATAGACTTAGGAAGGTATTTATAATAATATTGTTTGTAATAATAATCATTTTCTTTGAGTATAACCAATAGACAGGAAGGTATTTATAATAATATTGTTTGTAATAATAATCATTTTCTTTGAGTATAACCAATAGACAAAATACACACAACAAAACAGACCCTGATTACACCCAAGAGTTCTTTTTTTTCTATTTTAAATCAGTTCTTGAATCCCGGATGATTAAAGGTCCATCAATCAATAATCTGGTAGTTTGTAGTTCATAATATGTCCAGAAAAAAACAAATAGTTTGGTGCAATTTAAGTCCTACCGCACAGCTGCGGGAATCCGGTAGCTTGCCAATGCCATCCTGGGTGGGAACAGGGGGTGAAAAAAACCCTGACCTAAACAAGGTCATAAACAAAACAAAAATTAGCATTACTTTATACACAGGACTAAACTGTTATCAAAATTTCTATAGGCAGTCAACAGATTTAATGAAAAGTAACTAAAATGATCCTAAAAGGATGAAATTACAAAAATCAAAGGATTTATTTAATACTTTACGTACATATATTCTATTCGGCCACGAAATTAACAAAATGAGAATGATCTTTTAATCCCTAAGACCACTTTTAAATCTCAAATACACGGGCGTGTCGCCACCGCATTTCTACATAAAAGGAACCCAAATACATAAAACAAACGACTCACCGTCGAGTGGTGGACACAAAACACACAATACAATCCTCCGGCCGCGTTAATTTGGCTTGAAACAGCGGGGTTCTCTGCGGATTTATGAAGAGACCGAGCGCAACCAGCTAGCCATAAACGTTAGCACCCGAGTTCACCTCTGACCCGGAAGATGTCAAGATGGAATAGTCCATTTTTAGTAGGGGGATACAGAAATCGACCGGTTTTTGTATTGCGTTTTTAATGATCGTTTTCATCGTAACTATAATTATTTTTATGTTAAATGTACATTAACAAGCATGAGCAATGTTAGTGATGTAGGTGACTGGCCGGGGCGGGGCGGGGCCGGGGCCCCTGCTGATTTGGGGCCCCAAGCAACGGCATCATTTGCCTACATGGTAGATCCGCGTCTGTTCTCCCCTCTGCTCCCCCTCTAACCCTCCCTCCTCTCTGCTCTTTACGGTGAGGGAGCAGATTGCTCCGTCACCAAGGGGGAAAAAGGTAAAACAAGCAGCTACGGAGCTAGCATAAGAGCCTGTAAAAGTTTATTTGTTTTTACTGATGGATAATTAGTTATTAGCGGTACCACATTTTAAATAAAAATTGCACAAATCCGCTTATGAATTATAAAAGTTAGTTAAACCACTGTTACGCTGACAAAAACGTTAGGTCCGTTGTAAGCGGATTAGTGCATTAGCGGTCCCTTGCGGTCATATGCCCACATTTGGGAACTACATTAGCTACTTTCATATTATCTGGATATATTCCTGTTGAAAATGATAAATTACACATACAGGTAGTCTCGACTTACGGCGATTCGATGTTACGTCACGTATCTCATTTAAAAAAATTGTTTTTGAAAAATCTTATTTTATGTGTTTAAATGTTCTTGATTTTATGTGTACAGCACTTTGTTGTAGCTGTAGTTGTTTTAAATGACTTTATAAATAAATAATAATAATATTTATTATCATTGTTTTGAAGCCGATTATGCAGTTTACGGCAGTGTCCGGCAGTTTTCGGCAGTGTTCGGCAGTTTTCGCAGTGTTCGGTTAGCTTCGGTTAGCTCCGGCTTCAATAGCCGGCTTTGGATGGACCGTGTCCAATGAGAGGTTGCTTTACTCGGATACATGAGCTGGAAACGCTCAGTGAACTCTGTGGATGTCTCAGACCCAGAGCAGCAGCCGCCGATCGCTCCGCCGCATCCCACCACGCCGGCCGACACCACCAGCTCATGGATGGATCCGGTGACCATCCCGCCGCTACTGTCCCTGCCATCCGCCGGCCCCACTGGGGACACGGAGCCGACGGGCGGCAGAGAGGCCTGCTACGGCCGCGAGCTCGCCTCGATGCTCTGCCTGACAGCCTCAGATGTTGGAGGGACTCCGAGCTAACATGCTAAAACATGGACAAATGGCTTGGAGGCCTGGATGTTGGTTGGGCCCAGAGCTAGAATGCTAATACACGGACGAATGGCTTGGCAGCCTGGATGTTGGTGGGACCCGGAGCTAACATGCTAATACGCAGACGAACGGCTTCACCAGCCCCCAGTAAGTTATTAACTCTATTTCCCTTCATTATGGCTCCACATGTATGGAGCTAACATGCTAACAGGTCCTACTGTAAACAGTTTGGACTACGTGAAGTAGCAAGAAGCTGCAGAGCTCAGACGTGCAACGAGCTAACATGCTAACAGACGAAGACAGGCTTCACCAGCTCACAGTAAGAAATTAACTATTTTTTTCTTCATTATGGCTCCAAATGTACTGTATGTGTTTTTTGATAATTATGTAGGATACTGTGTTAGGATAGGCAAAGTGCTTGGTAACTGTACAACACCGTACATGTACGTGTATAGGTGGCGGTTAGTGTGTACTTCCGACTTATGGGGATTTTTGACTTACGAACAGGCATAGGAATGGAACTCGTTTGTAAGTCGGGGAGTCCCTATTTATGTAAACGGCTCAATAACATACTGTAATCCATTATGTCCTTTACAAACATCATATCCATGTCCACCCAGTCTTTTGATCTCTTGCCTGTAATTTTTTTTTACTAAATTATTTTTATTTCTTCTTTGTCAGTTTCATTAAGAAAAATACTGTTTGCACAACCTATGACTGAATGGCTCACATTATTATCTACTTTTGGTATTTTGGTTGCAAGGCTTGATCCAACATTCACAAATTAATCATTACATCCATTAACAATTTCATTCTAATCATGGATTTTATTGTTGTCTCTTACAAAACATTGTGAAATATTGATTTTTACTTTATGATTTTTCAGAACACTATTCATTACTCGCCACATGTTGCTTCATATCACCATTACTTTTATTCAATAAATCACTATAATATTCCTTCTCATGTTTCCTTATAATCCCTAATAATTTATTTTTATACTTCTTATATTTCTCTTATGCCTCTTGTGTTCTCAATTTCAAGAAGCATGAATGCAAATAATTGTTTTTTTACAAGCATTTCTCAACACTTACGTCATCCATTGTTGGTCAACAATATTTCTCTTTGTATCATTTTTCTCACACCATCTTTTCATACAGAGCTTCTAAAATATTCATAAACTCATCATATGATCTGTTCACATCATCAACATACACGTCCTTCCAGTTTTGTTTATCTAAATCATCTTTTAATTTATCCAAAGCTTTTTTTGATGTGTTTATTATTTTTTCTTAATTGTAACTGTTTTTGTAATGCTTTTATCATTTTTATAGATTGTGAAAATTGGTAAATGATCACTTAAATCAGTCGTTAAAATACCACCTAATAAGAATAAGCTTTCTTATCAATGTACCAAGATACAACGATAATTATAGCTGAACCAAACTTATTAGGATAAGAGAAGCTTGGACTTCGAATTCAGCACCAATTGACAACAATCTGAAAGCTATGCTCGGAAGATTGCAGCTTCTACAGACATCGGCTTGGAGAGAGCAGCTCACTGAGGGAAGGATGAGGCACTGTGCCAGGGGGAAGAAGAGGGGGAGATCTGTTGGAGTGTTAGCGAGACTGAAGGCTAATGCTAACAGACCGCCGATCTCATCTCTTTTCCTGGCCAACGTCATCTCTTTTGCAAACAAGCTGGATCTGCTGCAACTGAGTGAGTGTTGTATGGGGATGAGGAACTGTGTTGCACTCTATCTCACATAAACATGCCTTAATAGCAAAAAGCTGGACTCAGCATTCCAGCTGGATAACAGAATTTGATTTGGGACAGATCACTGCAGTGAGCTATCTTGGAAGTCATGGTGAGGTGGAGTATGCATCTACATAAACAAAAGTTTGTTCACAAACTGTGTTCTGATAAATAGTACTGCTATGAGGCTTTAGAACAACTGACTGTGAAATGTCAACCACATTATTTACCTCATGAGTTTTTGGAGGTGCACATATCAGTGTGGTCTATATAGCCCCTAATCATAATGCTAAAGATGCTCTGCGGGAGCAACAGGATAACATCAGCTCGCTTCTAAACAAGCATCTGGAGGCTTTTTACATGGTGGCTGGTGATTTTATTCATGTCAACCTGAAAGACACTCTGCCAAGATTTTATCAGCATGTGGCCATACCAACTAGGGTAAATAGCACAGTAGAGCATGTTTATACCAACATACTTTGTAAAAGATGTTTATAATGTGTCGTACCCTGCCACCACCTCAACCTCTCTGACCACATCTCCATATTTGTGTCCAATGCCTTCCTCCCCACACGCTGAGACATTACAGACCCCACAAAGATAACCACACAGTTAACCATCACCAATCATCAACAGACACACCTACCCCCTCCATACACATACACACACACACACACACACACACACACACACACACACACATAACTTACCTATGTCCACATTGGGGACGCATGTTTTAACTCCCTACTTTAGGGGACACCCCTTTCTGAATGGTTTAGGGACAAACTGCTAAGTGATTTTTTTTACTCTAAATTTACTGAAAACAAAGGTCACCTGAAAATTTTGTTTAAATCATTTTTTGATAAAATTGTTTTTTACCCTCACATTGGGGACCGGATAATTTTTTCATCCACTTTGGGGACTTGAGTTTTACACAGATACACAAACTGATTAAAGTCACCTTTGGGGACCTTATATCCATTTGGGGACTTCAGATTTACATAGATACACAAACTGATTCAAGTCACCTTTGGGTACCTTATATCCATTTGGGGACTTTAGATTTACACAAATACACAAACTGCTTAACGTCACCTTTGGGAACCTTGTATCCCTTTGGGGGCTTTAGATTTACACAGATACACAAACTGATTAAAGTCACCTTTGGGTACCTTATATCCCTTTGGGGACTTTAGATTTACACAGATACATAAACTGATTAAAGACACCTATGGATACCTTATATCCCTTTGGAGACTTCAATTCAATTCTGTTTATTTAAAAAGTCCAAATCACAACAAAGTTGTCTCAGGACACTTTACAAGAACATTCATATATGTAGAAAAGCAGCTTAGTAAAGGTCTATTTCTAAGAAAGTTTTACATAGGTTTACACAGATACACAAACTGAGTAAAGTCACCTTTGGGTACCTTAAATCCCTTTGGGGACTAGTCATTGTTTCATATACATCCATTTCAAAACATATGTAATATGAACAAAACAGTGTACTGCAAATATGCAACCTTGTATTAGTTTATATTGATCTGGCTGGTTGTTCTTGACTTTTGAATTGGGGAAACCTTGTTCAAAACAACCCAAAAATAAATGCTGCACAATATACTGTATGAGCAGCAATGCAAATGTGAAGACATACAGAAAGTACTCTAGATCATCAATATTAGAATTTCCTTTTATCTTTTCTAGCTCTATTGTTTAGCTTTGTGCCAAAAGTAGTTTTTTTTACCTTAATTTGGTTCAGTGGTCTGTTATCCAGCCTGAAGTTAGATAATCTGCACAAACTTAAAGACCATTGTTTAAACCAATTCTGAGCCACTTCTGTTGATGTGTGATAAACTCTGTTTTAGTTCACAGTTGGACCTCTGACATTGATGTTTTCCATTTTACTTCTGCTTAAGTACAGCACTTGCATAATATTTTTTATTGAATATATGTTAACAAGATGTTTCCCCCTCCCAAAAAAATCCCCCCAAAATATTTCTCTATATCCCATCCATCCCATCCATCCATTTTCGTCCGCTTATCCGGGGTCGGGTCGCGGGGGTAGCAGCCTAAGTAGGGAGGCCCAGACTTCCCTCTCCCCAGCCACTTGGAGCAGCTCCTCTGGGGGAATCCCAATGCGTTCCCAGGCCAGCCGAGAAACATAGTCCCTCCAGCGTGTCCTGGGTCTTCCTCTGGGTCTCCTCCCGGTGGGACATGCCCGGAACACCTCACCAGGGAGGCGTCCAGGAGGCATCCTAACCAGATGCCCGAGCCACCTCAACTTCAATTTCTCTATATCACCCTCTTGAAATAGATTTTTCTTCAATAAATGAAAATCATAAATAAATGTATTTTCCTCTGATATAAATTCTTCCTAACTTTTAGTAGTTTTTTTTTAACTAGAGACCAGCCTATTGGATTTTATGGACCAGCTTCTGGCTAAAGATGATTGGTTAAACATGTCAAAAATATTTTCCCAAAAGATTTAACAAATTTATAGTCTTATTTCAGATTTGTTTAGTATTAAATCATGTGAAATTTGAGACAATGTCAGCCCAAGAAATACACACAGAAGAAAAATAATTCCAACAAAAAATGATTAACTTTTTTACTAACAATTTCAGAACTCTATTGAAACACTCTGCAATTCAAATAAACATTGGAAAAGAGCATGAATCATCAGGACAGGCTTTGGGCAACAAAAATACACCTTCAATGGGCTAGTGTGTTTTGTGTTCAACATATTAATTTCAAGTATTACATCAAAACAAAAACTTAAATCATTATTTGGTACACAATTCAATCTACACATTCAATGTTTGATGCATTTTTTTAAACCTCAGTCTAATGTCAGTCCTTAAGCGTATGGGATTCTGCAATGATACAAGTGTCTTCACTAACAAATTAAAAAGATAACTGTTGAGGTAATTTTCAATAAAATTGTTATGAATAGTTAGCACCTTATCAACTGTTACATCTGTCATAGAGCACCAAGTATGAAGAACATATATGTCTTTGTCCAGGCTATACTAATGGTTAACAAACAAGTTTTTATTCTATAAGATGTAACCAGAGTAAATTTCTCCATTCCAAGATCTCCATTCCTATCAGAATAATTTTGTTATATTACAATAGTATTTTCCCCCTTTACATTTTATTATTATTATCTCAAGAAGTAATTTCTTAAAGATTTTTTTATTGTTAATTATTTCATTAATTTCAAACATTTATTTTTGGAAAAAAGTCCTCTTTTCTTTGATTCTCTTGAGTAAAAAGAAAACCAGCAGGAACAAACATCATTCAATGTGTTTGTTCTAGCATGGTTTCTTTGTCACCTGACTGGTAGCAGTATGCAACCATCAGTATCTCATCAAATCAGCTGGTGCTCATCAGGCAAGGTGGGAGAGGCTTTACAGTTGCTGCTGCAGGAGAGGCTTCAAGTTGTTTGTAAACCTCTCTCTAATGCTGTTTGCCACATGTGATGACATGCCTCTCAACTCTTACATGTGTATTTGTGGGACAGAAACCTTCTGCTGATTATGTGTTTTAACCGTGGGAACTGGTGAGTGTTTTGTTTGTTGTCTGGAGCTGGCAGAGTTAGTGCTGGTCTCCATGTAATTGTTTGGGCTCTGTGTTAGTTCAGTGCTAATGCTAACAAACTTTTTTGAATATTCTTTGACATCATCTTGAAGTAATTAACTGAAGGTACATTAAATGGTGGAATGCTATTTTGTACTAATGTGAAATATTGAGAATCTAATGTTATTTGATTTTTGAAAAGTACTCAACTGAGTTTAATTATATTTATAATCTAAACTTAATTACTATAGTAAAGATGGAAAAGCATGTACAAGTATTGATTATATTTATGAAATGATTTTGATGTTGATAAAAACCCAGGGTTATTTATTAAGAGGTCTGCTTTATACAGGCCAGGTTCCTGATTCTGAAGGCTCCTGATTCCGAAGGTTCCTGATTCTGATGAGTTTAATTATATTTATAATCTAAACTTAATTACTATAGTAAAGATGGAAAAGCATGTACAAGTATTGATTATATTTATGAAATGATTTTGATGTTGATAAAAACCCAGGGTTATTTATTAAGAGGTCTGCTTTATACAGGCCAGGTTCCTGATTCTGAAGGCTCCTGATTCCGAAGGTTCCTGATTCTGATGATCCTGATTCCGGATCGTGTCTGTTGTCGAGCTGACCAGACTGGCGAGCTACCCTATAATGAACCAGGAGAACTGTTGAATTCCCTCAACTCCTTCCAGTCTGGTAGGAGATGTTTAAGCCTACAACCACATCCACATTTTCCTCTGGACTGAACTGAATTGGATCCTTTCCAACAATCCATCTTACTCCCATCAAGGAGTTGAACTGTGAACATTTTTTCCCATGGCTATAAGAAAAGAAAAACAATTGTGGAGAATTCATGGTTTCAAGTACTTGTTTGTATGTATAGATTTTGTAAATATTGTATAATATAATTCACTTTCTTGGCACTATAAGGTTGTCTGTGTGTTTTTACAAGGTACCACTTCCCTCTAGCAGTCAAACCCAGACTCTTCTGATTTAACTATCTCATTAACCAACTCAAATACCCATATATGTTATGTATACATGCTACAAAAACAACTTTCTCAAAAACAACACACTGGTGTCAAAGAATGCTACTTACCTAATATTAACCCTTTATATTTTTGGAGGGTCAGTCGGATAGTCGAACCTCGGATTCAGGAGGAGCAGTGTGGTTTTCGTCCTGGTCGTGGAACACTAGACCAGCTCTACACCCTCAGCAGGGTCCTGGAGGGTGCGTGGGAGTTTGCCCAACCAGTTTAAATGTGCTTTGTGGACTTGGAGAAGGCATTCGACCGCGTCCCTCGGGGGGTTCTGTGGGGGGTACTCCGGGAGTATGGGGTACCAGGCCCTTTGATATGGGCTGTTAGGTCCCTGTACGACCGGTGTCAGAGCATGGTCCGCATCGCTAGCAGTAAGTCAGGCTCATTTCCGGTGAGAGTTGGACTCCGCCAAGGTTGCCCTTTGTCACCGATTATGTTCATAACTTTTATGGACAGAATTTCTAGGCGTAGCCAAGGTGTTGAGAGGATCCGTTTTGGTGGCCTTAGAATCGCTTCTCTGTTTTTTGCAGATGATGTTCCACACATGTTTTGCAGATGATGATCCTATTGGCTTCATCAGATCGTGATCTACAGCTTTCGCTGGAGCGGTTTGCAGCTGAATGTGATGCGGCCGGGTTGAGGATCAGTTCCTCCAAATCCGAGGCCATGGTCTTGAGCCGGAAAAGGGTAGCATGCCTTCTCCGGGTCAGGGAGGAGGCCTTGCCCCAAGTGGAGGAGTTTAAGTATCTCGGGGTCTTGTTCACGAATGAGGGAAAACTGGAGCGTGAGATCGATAGGCGGATAGGTGCAACGTCCGCAGTGAAGCGGGTGATGTACCGGTCTGTCGTGGTGAAGAGAGAGCTGAGTCAAAAGGCGAAGCTCTCAATTTACCGATCGATCTACGTTCCCACCCTCATCTATGGTCATGAGCTCTGGGTTATGACCGAAAGAACGAGATCTCGGATACAAGCGGCTGAAATGAGTTTTCTCCGCAGGGCGTTTGGACTCTCCCTTAGAGATAGGGTAAGAAGCTCAGTCATCTGGGAGGGACTCTGAGTAGAGCCGCTGCTTCTCCACATCAAGAGGAGCCAGTTGAGGTGGCTCGGGCATCTGGTTAGGATGCCTCCTGGACGCCTCCCTGGTGAAGTGTTCCGGGCATGTCCCACCGGGAGGAGACCCAGAGGAAGACCCAGGACACGCTGGAGGGACTATGTTTCTCGGCTGGCCTAGGAACGCCTTGGGATTCCCCCAGAGGAGCTACTCCAAGTGGTTGGGGAGAGGGAAGTCTGGGCCTCCCTACTTAGGCTGCTACCCCCGCGACCCGACCCCGGATAAGCGGAAGAAAATGGATGGATGGATGGATTTTTGGATGACACCATTTTGTTAATAAAGTTTGTCATTTTATTCTCAGCTGGTGTCCATGTTACTATGCAAATGTTTATGTGTAGAGCATAGATAGACCATGCATTTACTACTGGTTGCTGAATATATTATTCTGCCAGAAGATAAGTACATTTAGTTAGTCCTAAAGTTTACTCAGTCAGATCGATAAGTTTGCTGCCTCATCATTGTAGGCAAATAGTTTGTGCTCAGCACACAAACTGAAAACAGATAAACTAAAGGTTCACACATAGCTCTGCGTACATCTGTACGCGTGTCCGTAGGCATGTACTGTACGTAGCCAGTTCATCCCCATACCTCAGCATACGTTCTCACGTTCATTCTCGCATTTTCGCACCAAATTCTTGACATCATTTGAGCAGCTGCAGCGCAGAGCGTTTACCTACGGGAAAAATTGAGGTTGCTGATTGTCATTTGTAGACATGCCTACTGATTTGATTGACAGATCGAGGGAGGCGCGAGCTGGCAGCTGCAGCCACAGCGGTGTTCTGTGTTTATATGTTATTTAAAAGTCCTAAAAAAATGGAGCGCTGGTCGTGCAGCCCACACATCAGACCAGCACACCAGAAAATCTGCAGAACCTCCCGCAGCCACGATGGACCCGAGTTTAATTCGCTCGTGACAAATTTGTTCATTTCTCATCATTTCAGTCATGGAGTCGACGGAAGAGAAATCAATCACTGACTTTTGGCAAAAAAACTAAAGAAAAAGCCAGATCAGGGATGAAAAAGGGGGATTTATTACATTTGTGTCGCATACAAAACAGTCCGGCACCGGACTGCTATGTTCCAGGGACCCCCGAAACACAAATATTACCATCAAAATAGATAAGCACACATAGTTTTACACCCCGAACCCAACCGTCTTGGTCCCGTTGCTCAACGTGGCCCCTGAAAAAAGATGACCCCGTAGGGGTCCCAGGCCCCTGGCTCTGACATATGTTATTATTGAAAAAACCTGGCCTTGATCCTACCTCTTTGTCCAACTTTAGGCCAATTTCAAAGTTACCTTTTATTTCAAAAATATTGGAAAAAGTTGTTTACACCCAGCTGAAGGACTTTTTGGATGAATTTAAAATTTTGGAGGTCTTCCAGTCTGGTTTTAAAACCTACCATAGCACTGAATCTGCTCTTTTAAGGGTTTTTAATGATATATTTTTATCGCTGGATTCTGGAAACTGTGTTTTACTTGTGCTTTTAGATTTAACAGCTGCTTTTGACACAGTCGACCATGAAATTCTTATCGCCAGATTGGAGCAATGGGTGGGCATCACTGGCTCAGCTCTGCAGTGGTTTAGGTCTTACCTTTCCAATCGAAGCTTCAGTGTGAAGATTGATAATTTTACCTCTGCATCTGCTGCCCTCCCCTGGGGTGTACCCCAGGGATCTATCCTTGGTCCTCTGCTCTTCTCACTTTACCTTCTGCCACTCGGCTCTATTTTCAGGAAACATGGTGTGCAGTTTCATTTGTATGCGGATGACTGTCAAGTCTATTTTCCTGTAAAACAAAATGGCTCCACGCAGTCTCTTCTGGACTGTCTTGGTGACATTAGAGGGTGGATGGCGCTTAATTTCCTTCATTTTAATGATAAAAAGACCGAGGTTATGGTCTTTAGATCTAGTGCTCCTGACAGTCCCACCACTTTTGATTTTTCCTCTTTGGCCCCATATGAAAAGTCGATTGTGACAAATCTAGGAGTGAAAATTGACCCCTGCCTGAAACTGGACTGTCACATCAACAGCATGGTTAAGTCCTCGTTCTTTCATCTGAGGCGCCTGTCAAAAATCAAGCCCCTCCTTTCTAGACGCCACTTAGAGACAGTAATCCACGCTTTTATTACTTCACGCCTGGATTATTGTAACTCTCTTCTGATTGGAGTAAATAAGGCCTCGCTTTCTCGGTTGCAGCTGGTACAAAATGCTGCTGCACGATTTTTGACTGGTACAGGCAGACGTGAGCACATCACTCCAGTTTTAATGTCCCTTCATTGGCTTCCTGTCCAGTTTCGAATCCATTTTAAAGTTTTATTGTTTGTTTTTAAGTCTTTGAACGGTTTTAGTCCCTCTTATCTGTCTGAACTGCTTCAACTTTATGTGCCATCACGTGCTCTCAGATCCGCTGACCAGATGCTTTTAGCAGTCCCAAAAACCTTTTATAAGACCAGAGGAGACAGAGCATTTTCAGCTCTGGCTCCTAAATTGTGGAACGAGCTGCCACTGAAGGTCAGGCAGGCCCCATCAATATCTGTTTTTAAAACTCGTTTAAAAACACATATGTTTTCATTGGCTTTTAAACCAGAATGAGTTCACATCTCTGTTTTAGTGTTGTATTATTTTACTTGTGATGTACCGATATTTATATGATTGAGATTGATTGTTTTTATTGTTTTGTGCTTGTTTTTATTCTTGTACAGCACTTCGGACGGCTGCTGCTGTATTTTTAAGTGCTTTATAAATAAACTGGTATGGTATGGTATGGTAAAGAGGGCCCCGAGACGTGAAGATCCATGTATGCTTAGTGGAAATCAGACCGACGGTTCAAAAAATTTCAACCCTAGATTTTTAGGGTTTTTCTAGCTTTTGGGGGGCCGCTACGGGGGACCCAAGGGCCCGAGGCGCACGGGACCAAGTCCCCCGCGTTCGTCTTGAGCCCGAGATCAACATACTCAAAAATCAACCTCCTAGCACTTTTCTAAAAAAAATGAATTGGGATAGTCATCAGAACATTGCAAAACACTCTGTTGGAATTCGAACCTTACCCCATTTGTGACCACAGGCTGGAAACATGAAAAAACAGTTATGAAAAAAAAGACAAGATGGATGTGTTCCACCCTCCCCCCAATGTTGACACCTCAAATCTGGGGTCCCTAACCGCTTTCGGCCCCGAGTTAGGAACTTAAACACTTTTGGCCCCCAAAAACTGCCTTTTCTGAACATATTTTGTAAATTTGGACCCCTTCCCGTGCACGTACGTGCACAAAACTTTCACACTCTTTTAGGGCTTACTCCATATACATGTGATTCAAATCTGGATTATCCAGGACTTCGGGGTCCTGAGTTATGAATTTTCTTCTTTAACCCTATTTTTCACAAAAAATACACCTGACCGGCATTTGCGGGGTTGTTTGGGGGTCTTACGGTGCACGTAGGAAGGCCAAATTTTCAGGGTAGATGCGGCCTATCCTGATCTACATCTCCAGCAAATTTGGTGCAGTTCCTTGCTTCCTTCAGGGAGATACAGGCTGCAGAAGGTGTAAAAAAACGGGTGGGAATTGTCCACAGGCCTCCGTTTGTTCAAAAGTTAATTAAGGTACCTTAACTTTGACCTAGCACCACCAAATTCACAGGATCTCTTAAGCACAAGCCTTTCTACCAGATTCTATAGTTATGTGGCTCTGGTCTATTCCTGTGGCCCGTGGCAGCCCCATGAACACAGACCTAAACGCAATGTAAGTCAATGGGCAATGTAAGTCAATGGGCCTACAGCTCCAAGTTTGCGGGTTAATTGTGGGGCAGAGGAAGGGGTCATCAAGACGAGCTCATTCTTAAACTACACCACTCTGTTTATGCAGTCCAGTGCAGCGAGGACTGTCCAGACTTATACATTGGAGAAACGAAACAGCCCATCCACAGAAGAATGTCTCAACATAGGAGAGCCTCCTCCTCTGGACAAAACTCAGCTGTTCACCTCCACCTCACAGACTAGGGACACTCTTTTGAGGACCAAAATGTACATATTCTGGACCGAGAACACAGGTGGTTTGAGAGAGGTGTGAAGGAGGCGATTTATGTAAAAAGAGAGAAACCATCGTTAAACAGAGGAGGAGGTCTAAGATTTCAACTTTCAAAAACTTATGGCGCGGCCCTGGGTCTGGTTCCCAGGCGTCTCACACCTGATGAGAACAGAGGAGCTTTGTTTGTGAATTAGACCAACAAAGACTTTGACAGGTCCCTGCTATCAATGGGTGAAGTGTGACTTGTCATTTCACATACAGTAGGATGTGTGTGTGTGTTCTGTAAGCTCTGTTTTCATACACTGAACTTTGAATGGGTCACAGGTACGTGTTATCCCAAGTATGTGGGGGTGTTAGTTTCCAATTTAAATATGTTGGTGCGTGTCAATGGCTTGTCCTGTTATAACTGCTTCCCCTGACTGTCTGCTAAACTCAATTGATAAAGCTTTTCGGATGAGAAGCGAAACGTCTTGTTTGTTACAAATAAAGTCCAGTTGTTCTGTATTGAACGCCTTTTTTGATTTTATCATGTCCTGGACGACTGAGAATCTTCACCAGCATATGACTAATTAATCTTTGGCACAAGCCATTCTCTTCAAGGCAATGATCCGGTTTCGGACGTAATTTTTTACCCCAGTCCAGTTTCTGTCCTTGAGTGCATTTGGTTCTGCCTTGATGCACTGAAGGCAGTGTATTTTCTGAGGTACCTTGCATGTGTGGATGAAATTCATCATGTGTCTTTCAACTGCACAAACCTCTGTGTCTTCACACTTACATTTAGCATTCCCCCGGTTGCCTGTGATGAACAAATGTAAAGACCATAATATTAAAAAAATTCATCCATCCATCCATCCATTTTCTTCCGCTTATCCGGTGTCGGGTCACGGGGGTAGCAGCCTAAGTAGGGAGGCCTAGACTTCTCTCTCCCCAGCCACTTGGAGCAGCTCCTCTGGGGGAAGCCCAAGGCGTTCCCAGGCCAGCCAAGAAACATAGTCCCTCCAGCGTGTCCTGGGTCTTCCTCTGGGTCTCCTCCCGGTGGGACATGCCCGAAACACCTCACCAGGGAGGCGTCCAGGAGGCATCCTAACCAGATGCCCGAGCCACCTCAACTAGCTCCTCTCGATGTGGAGAAGCAACGGCTCTACTCCGAGTCCCTACCGGATGACTGAGCTTCTCACCCTATCTCTAAGGGAGAGTCTAGACACCCTGCGGAGAAAACTCATTTCAGCCACTTGTATCCGAGATCTCGTTCTTTCAGTCATAACCCAGAGCTCATGACCATAGATGAGGGTGGGAACGTAGATCGATCGGTAAATTGAGAGCTTTGCCTTTTGACTCAGCTCTCTCTTCACCACGACAGACCGGTACAGCACCCGCTTCACTGCGGACGCTGCACCTATCCGCCTATCGATCTCACGCTCCAGTTTTCCCTCATTCGTGAACAAGACCCCGAGATACTTAAACTCCTCCACTTGGGGCAGGACCTCCCCTCCGACCCGGAGAAGGCATGTTACCCTTTTCCGGCTCAAGACCATGGCCTCGGATTTGGAGGAACTGATTCAGTTTATCTAAAACACAGATGGCATACACTACTTCAGAACACTGCAAAAGCTTTGTATAAAAATATTTGATTCATGTTAAGCAAACCCTCACCCTACATTAGATTTAGAATGGGTTTGGAAACAATTTTTAAAGAAATTACTGGAACTGCAGTCAATAGGTAGAAAGAAAGAATTGTTGATGAAGATGATTGTCATCATTGATGCTTCTGTCTGGTATCAGTTTTATTGTAATTTTTCTCTTAAGAATTCAGTTGCAGCTCATATGAGGCAGAGGGGTGACATCATGCTTGCAAAATGTAATATGTTTGCATATTTATACTATTTGTTTTTCCATTATCTGAGGGTGACAGTGGTAAGGAAAAACTCCCTCATGAGGAAGAAACCTTTAGCAGAACCAGGCTCAGGACAAGTAGTATCTACTTTAACCAGTTGGGTTTAGTAATAACAAGGAGGAGGAACAGATACACAATGGCAGATCAAGAATCACATGATATAAATAGTATCAAATGATAACTATTCAATTTTAAGAAATCATTTTAAGAAATCAGGTAATTCTGTCCTCCAGTAGTCTAAGCCTATGGCGGCAGCATATTATAAGCCAACCCTAACTCTAGGATTTATCAAAAATGAAAGTCTAGTCTTAAAACTGGACAATGTTATCAGCCTCACAGACAGAAACTGGAAGTTGGTTCCACAAGAAAGGAGCCTGATAACTGAAAGATATTCCTCCCATTCTGCGTTTGGAAACTCTAGGTAGGAACCACGAGTAAGCCTTCAGTGTGAGAGAGAAGTGCTCTATTAGGAAAATCTGGAACAATAAGATCTCCAATTTAAGATGGAGCTAGGTTGTTGAGGGCTTTAATTTAAATTTCATTTTATTTATTTATTTATTTATTTATTTATTTATTTATTTATTTATTTATTTAAATTAAGACAATACAACATGTCAGCAGTTAGCATCAATGTAAATTAGGGGTTGAACGAGTACATAATTTTTAACCTCGACATTAACATAAAAAAACTCGAACGACGCTCGAGTAGCCGATGACGTCACAGTGTCTTACGATGCAAAATAAATAAATAAATATAAATGCCTAAAAACGTCTTTACAAAAAGAAAAAAAAGACCAACAAAGCATTGGGAGCATTTATTATGCTCCTATCATTTATCATACTGCACATAAGTCACAGGAAAAACAAAACTATTAGTTATATTAATAATATTAAAAGTGAAAGTATAGGCGATGAAAACCGAAACTTAAAAAAAACAAATGGGGCCACAGCCACACCGTACCACCGCCTGCAGCTGTGCAATTTAGGTTTACTTTTAGAGATTGTGTTTATAGATTTTTGGTAGCTCTAGAGAGATGAATATTTGTTTTTTTTGTTTGTGAAACGAGAGAGAGGAAGCCGTTTTGGCCGTGTTATACTGTATATGGGACCTGCATTGCAACACTGCCCTCTGCTGTCACAATCTACTACAAAGAAAGTCAACACGAAGTAGCGCATTTTATAAAATTATAAACTGTTTTACCTTTTTGACAAGACGGCCTGCTCCATTAACATCCGTGCGCACACAGGAATCCATTTTGTAGCGTCTACTAAAAGCTAAAAGCTGCCCCGCGCGCTGTGAAATGTGAAATGTGACGTCACTACGGGTACCCGAGGTGGACAAAAAAGCCTCGATAGAAGTCAAAGCACTCGAGCTGTCGAAAACTCGGGTACTCTGTTAATGCACTAATGTAAATATGCCAGAGTTAGCACAAAAGCTAATTTTAATCCATTGTCCTAAGGCAAGAACAAGAAACATCCCACAAAACAAAGAGCAGAGAATAATACAAGCATCACCTGCGTAACACACAACATGAAATTAAAATAAGGATATGATGCCATAACAAAATAGACAAGAAATCTACATATGAGTGCACCTCTGGTTAGTTCTCAATCAGTGTTTCAAAGACTTTATAGATTAGAAGTAAATTTTTGAATTCAATTCTGGATTCAACAGGGAGCCATTGTAGAGACGCTAAAACTGGAGAGATATGATCTCTCCTACTAACTCCAGTTAAGACACTGGTAGCAGCATTTTGGATTCACTGAAGACTTTTTAAATAAGCTTTTCACACATACACATATATACACATACATATATACACATATATACACAAATATATAGATATACTATATATCTATATAGTAAAAGAAAGTCTTCTCTCCTTTTCACTTTTTGTGATTGTTGGAGCAAAAATCAACTTCAAAACTTAAATTGATTTTATGCACAGCCCAAGTGGACATCTCATCCTCTGACGTCAGTAATACATTTCTAACCAGTGTCAAATTATAGTTATGATCAAAGCTGCACATATGTGTATATGAAAGAGCAAACAACAAAGCAATGTTAAAAACACCAAAGAATCCTATTCAAAAGGTGCATTATTGTTTGAAAAATAACTATATAAAGAAAAAAGAAAGTAGGCTCAATCATTCAGGTAAATAAATTACATACAAAAAAGGTATTTAAGAAATGAGCATGCATCAGGGTACATACAAAAAAGTTAAACTGTATCATCCGGAGAGTTTCTTTTTTTGAAAGGAAATGTTTTATCCTTCATCCAAAGGACTCCCATCAGTCTGAGGCCTGCCAACAGGGTCTATTGTATTAAGTAGCACCTTGTTGACTTGTTTCAAACCAGTCTGCTGTTGAGCTCAGTGTTGTTATGCACTATGATTAACTGCTTTAGACTGATGGTCCTCCATTTTGCATGTGTAAAGCCATTATGCCTGGGAACTCAACAGCAGACTGGTTTGAAACACATCAACAATGTGCTTGGTATGACATATCCTGTTGGTAGGCCTCAGACTGATTAAGGGCCAGTTTACACGGCGCATATTTTGAGTGTAACCGCTACTTTCTCTTTGCGTCTTTGCTTATCGCCTACACGACGCTGCTGGCCCCCCTCGATGACACCGATACTTTTCTGACCCTGCTCTCAAGGTGGAAGTTTTTCGCAGACCCCCCGTTGATAATGTAAACATCTCCCGTGGAGCTTTTGTTTGAACACATGCACGCAGCACGCACGCGCAGACAGCCGGCATTTTAACAATGGCGGTGGACTGGACAGTGGACACACGCACCACTTTCTGAACTATAGCTGATGGAATATATTTTGATTCTCATATTTAATTATTCTACACCTTACCTGCATCTGTGTTGGAAGAGAGCCAGCTGCCTGGATCCAGTTGTCTGTTAACGAGGCAGTCGGACATTTCACGTGTCACGCTGCACTATAACATACTAAATGTGCTATATATTAACAGTTTAACAATAATAAACAGTATTTATGTTAGCGTGGGAGATATTTAAATTTATCTGAGCTAAATGAAGCTATCTGGACTCGTTACGTCATGCCTAACATGCTGCTGAAAATGAAGACACCAGGTTGATTTTTAATTTATTTATTTATTCAACACCACAAACTCATGTCACAAACACTGAGAATTAAATTGAACACTTTTAAAAACACGTTAACCGAACTTTAATGAACTGGACTCTGTTGTTCATCCTGGTGGACACTGGACCCACATCCGAACCGCCGGTCCGCTTCGTGGAACAGCTTCGACCTCGCAGGAAAAAAATAAAAATAAAACCTCAGTTGGTTGTTCTGTGATCGAACTAAACACAAGGAAAGATTATTAAGAACATGGTTTACCTTGTAGCGCTGCTGTAAATCAGCTGATTCTCACGGACTAAAGTCAGACATGTTGACTCGGTTCTGGTTCTGCTCAGCAACTGGTGCGCAGATGAAGCGGTCCACTTGGTGTCAAATCTGTTGACTCTTATCCAAATTCCAGCTTTAACTTGTTGTTAACTTGTTGACAACAACTTGTAGTAGCTGAACTTTTAGCCAGAGAGGAAAACAGGCTGCCTCGTCTGCTCTGTTTACATCAGGCAGCAGTGGCACGCATGCGCAGTAGTGAAGGTTCCAAAGATCACAGCGCCATCTACAGGCCCAGCATGGTAACTACAGTAAATTCATGAGTACGGGGGGTGGGGGGGAGTCGTATCCACAGAATTCGCCCATGTCAACGCAAAACTTTCAACCTAATTAACATACCCAAAAGTTGCGTTTCCCCCACACAGTGTCCGTGTAAACAGGGCCTAAGTCCTTCAGATGAAAGATGAAAACTTTTCTTCCAAAAAGGAAACCGTCCAGATGACATGATGTAACTTTTTTGTGAACTATAGAATGAGTTTTTGACAGAAAACAGTAGTTGGTACAAAAGCCCAAGACAAACCAACAACTATTTCTTTACCATGTTTTTGACGAGAACAAGAGGAAATGGAAGATGAAGATGTTGTCTCTGGTGCCTTATTGGTATCCTCATCTGTCATCTCATTCACTTGTGTTTCTGTTGCCTTTGTGGCTGAAGTTTCTGTTGCCTCCGTGGCTGAAGTTTCTGTTGCCTCCGTGGCTGAATAAAAGTACTCCTGCTCATCACTTGAGGAATCCAGATCTTGTGATTCAATTCTTTCTGAAGATAAGTTGCAAGTAATTTGAGAAAAAAGGATCACATGCAATTTTTGTTGAAAAATAAAACCACTAACAGATCAGATTTCTTACATTACTCTTGCACCCATACACAAATGTTATCCCTTAAAGCTGCACAGACATTTCATAGGATTGCAAACAATACATTGACTTCAGTTTTGTAGTCTCCCAGTTTGATAACTGATTAATGTGGTTCTTAAACTTTATTTACCATCAATTGATTATGTTAAGATAATACTGTACATATTGGATCCAAATCAAATATTCACGCTTACCTTATCCGGATTAGTTCAAGGGTGCTTCCAAGTAAAAAAAGTGACTTCCTGTTCTGAGGGGGCAGGACCTCAATGAAGTCACAACATGACAACAAAGGATCGCCGGGCATCCAACAGGGATGAGTCATGCCAAGTTTGGTGCATTTCAGTCTTTCATTGTGAAAGTTATAGCTGTTTGAAATTTATGGAGTGAAACACAAATTTGAGTCCTGGCCACGCCCCTTTAGTATAAATGAAAATGCAAGCTTTTGATCATTTTTACTGTCCAGTGTATTAAGGGCATATTAACCAAGTTTGAAGGCAATCCTTTAAAATCCCTAGGAGAAGTTCGTTCAAATCTGTAAGTAGAAACACCAGAAAATAATAATAATAATAATAATAATAATAATAATGCATTTTATTTGGTAGCACCTTTCAAAACATCCAAGGAAACTTCACAGCATTAAAAACACAATAAAACAATATAAAATAACTATATAAAAAAGAAAAATTAAAGTGAGAAGGCTAACTTGAACAGATGAGTTTTGAGTTTTGATTTGAAGGTCAGAAGGCAGTCAATGTTACGGATGTCTGGGGGAAGAGCGTTCCAGAGTTGGGGAGCAGAGTGAGAAAAGGCTCTGTGTCCCATGGTGCTGAGGTGGACAAGAGGCACATTGAGATGGATGGAAGAGGAAGAACGAAGAGAGCGTGAATGGGTGGTAATGTGCAGGAGATTAGACAGGTAAGGAGGGGAGAGGCTATGAATAGCCTTAAAAGTGTACAACAGGATTTTAAATTGAATTCTGAATGTGACTGGAAGCCAGTGAAGTTGCTGTAAAACTGGGGTGGTGTGGTAGAATGGGGGGGGGTTGGGGGGTTG
>JBBPBX010042875.1:0-28191 GCA_038048925.1 Garcialebias charrua | reverse complement strand
AAGAAAAATCTCAGAACATTTTGAGACTGCAGAAGATACAGGGGAATATCAAAAACAATGGGAGCTTTTAAAATATGAGCTGAGAAGATTGTTTATAGAAACAAGTTCTAAACTAAAAAAGGAAAAGAAATCAGATGAAAGTAATTTGATAGCCAAATTAATTTCGCTATCTTCCATATTGCCTGAAAATCTATCTGAACAACAGCAAGCAGATCTCCTAACCTCACAACTAAAACTTGATCAATTATATATCAATAAAGCTAAAGGTGCATTTGTACGTTCAAGAGCGAAATGGTTAGAGGAGGGTGAGCAAAATTCTAGCTATTTTTTTAAGTTAGAAAAACAAAGGCAAAATAAAAATAGTATAAATAGACTCTCTTCAAATGGTGATATCATAGAAGATCCAAAAGAACTATCTAAAATGTGTGAGAACTTCTATAAAAAACTATATACCTCAACCATTTCACCTGCTCATATGAATGATTTCTTTAACAATCTAGGTAATATTAAGACAATTGGAGATTTCAAAAAATCAATTTGTGACTCTCCCATTACGCTTACAGAAATCTCAGAGGCTATTAAAAAACTTAAATTAAATAAATCTCCAGGTACTGATGGGCTAACTTCTGAATTTTACAAACTATTCACGGAAGAACTTGCTCCCTTTTTGCTGAATGTTTTTAGAGAAAGTATAGATAAAGAACAATTACCGTCCACTCTATGCCAAGGCTTAATTACACTCATCCCAAAACCACAAAAAGATGTATTAGTTTTAGATAACTGGCGCCCCATCACATTATTAAATAATGATTATAAAATTTTAGCATTATGCTTAGCAAATAAATTGAAAAAAGTACTTCATGATGTTATTGGGGAAACTCAAAATGGTTTTATGGCGGGAAGACACATAATTGATAATATAAGGCTTATCTTAGATTTATTAGACTACGCAGATTTAATATCAGAAAATAGTTTTGTTCTCTTTCTTGACTTCCATAAAGCGTTTGACTCACTGGAACATGATTTTTTATTTAAAACTTTGGATCTGTTCGGTTTTGGTGAGCACTTTAAGAAATCAGTGCGCACCCTTTATGCTGGAGGCAATAGCTCAATTAAACTAGCTCATGGAACCTCTGGCAGATTTAATGTTGAGCGTGGAATTAGACAAGGTTGTCCAATTTCTCCATTTTTGTTTCTTCTTCCTATGGAGATTTTAGCACATTTCATTAAAAACAGCTGCATAAAAGGTATTCAGATTGCTGGTAGAGAAATATGTCTGAGCCAACTGGCAGATGACACAACTCTATTTCTAAAAGATTGCTCTCAAGTAAAGTGTGCTGTTGAGCTGCTTGGTGAATTTTCTGCAGCCTCAGGTCTCAACCTTAACTTATCTAAATGTGAGTTACTCCCTATTAAAACATGTCATGACACAGAGATCTCAGGAATCCCAGTAAAACACAAAGTTAAATACCTTGGTATCTATATTATAAAAGAGGAGGACCAAAGATTAAGTGATAACTTTAATCCCCTTGTTACTGTAATTAATAAAAAATTCAATTTATGGGTACAGAGAGATTTATCCATCTCCGGTCGTGTATTACTTTCTAAGGCTGAAGGTCTCTCCAGTTTGGTTTATGCGACCTCTGCCCTTGAGGTTCCCAAGGACATCATTTCAAAAGTGGATAAAACATTGTTTGATTTTATTTGGAAAAAAAAGGTTCATCTAATCCGAAAAAATGTTATGATAAATAAGCTGTGCTCTGGTGGGTTTAATGTATTAGACTTACAGACTCTAAACTCCTCCTTTAAAATTAAATGGATCAAAAGATATCTCTTAAATCCAAACTCTTTGTGGAACTTCATTTCAACACATGTATTTGAAGCATTGGGTGGTCTATCTTTTATTTTAAGGTGTAATTACAACATTGACAAAATTCCGATCAAACTCTCCAACTTCCACAAACAGCTGTTTTTATGCTGGACTCTGGTTCACAAACACAATTTCTCTCCACACAAATACTATATCTGGAATAACAAAGACATTTGTTTTAAACATAAATCTATTTTCTTTAAAAATTGGTTTGACAGAGGAATAGTTCATGTACATCAGTTATTCAACAAAGACGGCAACACTTACTCTTACAGTGAATTTTTAACTACGTATAACTTTCCAGTACTACCAAAAGAATTTGCAATTGTCTTTGATGCAATTCCATCTGGTGTGAAAATGTTGATGTCAAATCCTGTACACAACAGCACAAACTATTTAACTGAAGAATTATTCATTGGTAACTCTGACCCTTTTTTAAGTGAAAAAACAAATAACAAATGTATTAGAGAATTAATAATTAGAGAATGTATTAGTAAACCTGCTTCTATATTCTTCTGGGATAATTTATTTAATGATATCTGTTGGAAAGATGTTTGGTTGTTACCTAGAAAATACTTTATAACTAATAAGATTCGAGAAGTGTCCCTAAAGATTCTGCATAAATGTTATCCTGTAAACTATATAATCTCCAAGTACCGTCCAAACGTAGACCCAATGTGTTCACTCTGCCACAGCTCTGAGGAGACCATCATCCATCTCTTCTGGGACTGTTCTCATACTCAGGTGTTCTGGAAAGACATTTTCATGTATGTAAATAGAAAGTTAGAAATTGACCTACCATTTGACGCTAAAATTATACTGTTTGGTTTCTTTTGTCCAAATATTTCAAGTAAGAAAGTTTTTGTTGTAAATTTAATACTACTCTTAGCCAAATTTTACATCCACAGTTGTAAATTCTCCTTGCTAAAACCTAGATTTATAGTGTTTTCTAATTATATTTCCTCTTACTTAGCTACTTTAAAGTACTGTACTAATGCCAAAGCTTTAAAAACTAAAACAATCTGTAACGAATTTCTGTTGTAAGCTGCCCAAAACTCATTTTTGTTTTTGTTTATGTGCCTTTATTCTCTTTTGTGCTATGCATGCCTTAAGTCTCGAGCCATGTTTGACATTGTAAGTTTTTTTTGTACAGTACTTGTTTCTTTTATTAAAAAATAAAAAATAATAACACCAGGGGGCGTCATCACTACACAGACAAAAGGAACCTGGAGTTTCCACAAAGATTAAAAGAAACATTTCTAATAACTACTTAGATAAACTTTTCTGCAAAACAAGAAAAATATTATAAAGATGGTGCATTTTGACAAAACAACAAAACTGTTACACAACATTGTTGGTTGGCAAACAACAATTTGGTGCATTACCACCACAAACTGGTGAGGAGGTGGACTCAAACAATGTAAACAAACAAATTAATTAATTTATTTATTAATTCAAGGATAAATAAGCATTATTTCAAACAAACAATCTGTTCTAGATATTGTATTAAAACCTGAGCACCATTATCTTTTGAATTGTGCAATAATTCAACTGTATCAAATCTTTCTTTGATTTCAGTGAGACTGTTCATCAGTTGACTTTTTTCATGTCTGTATTTCTGTCAGTTCAATAACTCATGTTCTATGGTCTCATCTTCTCCACAGTAGTCACATTTATGATGCTTCCCTGTTATGAATAATGTTCTGTTCAATCCTGTGTGTCCAAATCTGAGACGTGATGTGATGTTTCCTCCTGTTTCTTTCAGATCTCCTCATTTCTCCTGTTTGTTGTTGAATTTTATAAAACCATCGACCTTTTCTTTCTTCTTCCTGTTGTTTTTCCACCGTTCATACATTTTTTTCCTTTTCGGTGCTTTTTATTTCTGCTCGACTCAGTTTTTTATATCCATATTATTGATTAATATATTCTATACATAACTGTATTTGAATATTTTTTTAATTTCCTTTCTTTCCTAATGATTTCAGATCTACTATTGGGTCTGTGAGTATCCATGGTTGTATGACTGGTTCTGGTTCTGTTGGGCTCACATTAATATTATTGATGTGAATTTCTGTAGTTTTCTGATTTATGGTCCAACCAAAGCTTTTGAAATGGTTCTTGTCTTTTCCCAGTATGGTTTGAACACTTCTTGTGTTGGATGCTTCTGTTCAGGACCTTTTACATTTGTCCAGTAGTTTAGAGCCAACTGGTCCATTCTGGTGTTCAGTGCTGGTTCTCCCATTTCTACTAATCTTCATCCTGTATGTGTTGTTTAAAGGCACCTGTAATCATTCTTAATGTCTGATTTGAATGATGTTTCATTTTTCTAAAGTTGTATCTGAAGCTGAGTTATAAACAATACTTCTGTAGTCTAGTACTGGTTTATTTTGTACTTTATTGTAAATACAAAGCAGAACAACAATACAATATAATGACAGTCTCCAGGGGGTTACAAACATCGAGTCAAAGAATTAGAACAACATGTTACACAAATACATTAAAGAGATACATAAAGTACAAGTTTTATGGTTTCATGTTGGTGGACTGTCTAATAGTTTTAATATTTTGTTTGACCTCATTTTCAAAAATGGAAATAAGTGGTTTTTGATTAGTGTAACAGCATTTGTGGATTTGTCTAAATATATAATGAGATTAATGATATAAAATATTTTCTTTTAGCCGATGGTTGGTCAGTGAAGCCAAATAACATGTGTTCAAAGCAAAGGGACAAATGTGGTTCAATAGAAGTAGAAGTCAGGATGCAGGGATCTTCACATTGTTGAGGAGAGAAGCAGCAAGAGCAAAATAAGAGAAAACATCTTCAAGGTGACCTTCACAGAAAGAGCAGGTTATATTTACTGTACTTGACGCTGTACACGTTGCACCACCGTATAAGTTGCACCAGTCCAAAAATGTCTCATAAAGTGGAAAAAACATAAATAAGTCACATCTATTATGCGTCACAGGTGTCCATTTGGACTCTGTAAGGCCTTGTCCACAGCACTCTGATGGAGATCATCTAGTTTTGGTTTCTTCAAACTTAAAAACCTCTTGGATTTTGTTTGATGTTCTTCCATCAGATTGATCCCAGAGTTGATGAAGGTCAGATGGACATGAAGAGCAGCCAGAAACTCCTGAACACTCAGATGGATGAAGCAGAACACCTTGTCCTGGTACAGGCCTCTCTCCTCTTTAAAGATCTGTGTGAACACTCCTGAGTACACTGAGGCTGCTCTGATATCGATGCCACACTCTGTCAGGTCTGATTCATAGAAGATCAGGTTTCCTTTCTGCAGCTGCTCAAAAGCCACTTTTCCCAGAGACTCAATCATCTTCCTGCTCTCTGGACTCCAGGGTGGATCTGTCTCAGCTCCTCCATCATACTTGACCTTCTTGACTTTGGTGTGAACCAGCAGGAAGTGGATGTACATCTCAGTCAGGGTGTTGGGCAGCTCTCCTCCCTCTCTGGTTTTCAACACGTCCTCCAGAACTGTAGCAGTGATCCAGCAGAAGACTGGGATGTGACACATGATGTGGAGGCTTCGTGATGTCTTGATGTGGGAGATGATCCTGCTGGCCTGCTCCTCATCTCTGAACCTCTTCCTGAAGTACTCCTCCTTCTGTGGGTCAGTGAAGCCTCTGACCTCTGTCACCATGCCAACACACTCAGCAGGGATCTGATTGGCTGCTGCAGGTCGTGTGGTTATCCAGAGGCGAGCAGAGGGATCCCCCTGATGAGGTTTGTCAGCAGCACATCCACTGAGGTGGACTCTGTAACATCAGTCAGGATCTGATTGTTGTGGAAGTCCAGAGGAAGTCGACACTCATCCAGACCATCAAAGATGAACACAAGCTGGAAGTCTTCAAAGCTGCACATTTCTTTGGTTTCAGTAAAGAAGTGATGAACAAGTTCCACCAAGCTGAACTTCTTCTCTTTCAGCACGTTCAGCTCTCTGAAAGTGAATGGAAACATGAAGTGGATGTCCTGGTTGGCTTTGTCTTCAGCCCAGTCCAGAGTGAACTTCTGTGTTAAGACTGTTTTCCCAATGCCAGCCACTCCCTTTGTCATCACTGTTCTGACTGGTTCATGTCTTCCAGGTGGGAGTTGAAAGATGTCTTCTTGTCTGATGGTTGTTTCTGGTGTGTGTGGTTTCCTGGATGCTGTTTCAATCTGTCTGACCTCATGTTCATCATTGACCTCTCCAGTCCCTCCCTCTGTGATGTAGAGCTCTGTGTAGATCTCATTCAGAAGGGTTGGCTTTCCTGCTTTAGCAATCCCCTCAAACACACACTGGAACCTCTTCTTCACACAACATTTAAGGTTACGTTGACAAACTGCTGCAACTTGTCCTGAATGAAAAAAACAAAACATTTATTAATTAAAGAATAAATTCATCTCAACAGTGAAATCTCAAAAGTTAAATGTTTATAGAAATCCTCTTACTGCTCTGCAGACGGTCAGCCAGCTCCTCCTGCTTCATCCTCCTCAGGAAGTAAACTGTGATCTTCATCAATGCCTCTCTGCTCCTCCTCCTCTGCTCTTCATCCTCACTCTCCAACACCTCCTCATCCTCCCTCTGACTCTCTAAGCATTCTGGGTAATCTGGACTCAGAACCTTCTGGATCTTCTTCAGCTCGTTCTTCACAAAAGTGACCATGTTGTCCTCCAGCAGCTGGAACAGAAAAAAATCTGAATGACACATCAGACTGAAATCATGGAGACAAACATCAGATCCATGTTGGACAGACTGACAGTCCACTGGTCTACATGTTGGACATACTGACAGTCCACTGGACAACGTGTTGGACAGACAGACTGTCCACTGGTCTACATGTTGGACAGACTGACAGTCCACTGGTCTACATGTTGGACAGACTGACAGTCCACTGGTCTACATGTTGGACATACTGACAGTCCACTGGACAACGTGTTGGACAGACAGACTGTCCACTGGTCTACATGTTGGACAGACTGACAGTCCACTGGTCTACATGTTGGACATACTGACAGTCCACTGGACAACGTGTTGGACAGACAGACTGTCCACTGGTCTACATGTTGGACAGACTGACAGTCCACTGGTCTACATGTTGGACAGACTGACAGTCCACTGGTCTACATGTTGGACAGACTGACAGTCCACTGGTCTACATGTTGGACAGACTGACAGTCCACTGGTCTACATGTTGGACAGACTGACAGTCCACTGGTCTACATGTTGGACAGACTGACAGTCCACTGGTCTACATGTTGGACAGACTGACAGTCCACTGGTCTACATGTTGGACAGACTGACAGTCCACTGGTCTACATGTTGGACAGACTGACAGTCCACTGGTCTACATGTTGGACAGACTGACAGTCCACTGGTCTACATGTTGGACAGACTGACAGTCCACTGGTCTACATGTTGGACAGACTGACAGTCCACTGGTCTACATGTTGGACAGACTGACAGTCCACTGGTCTACATGTTGGACAGACTGACAGTCCACTGGTCTACATGTTGGACAGACTGACAGTCCACTGGTCTACATGTTGGACAGACTGACAGTCCACTGGTCTACATGTTGGACAGACTGACAGTCCACTGGTCTACATGTTGGACAGACTGACAGTCCACTGGTCTACATGTTGGACAGACTGACAGTCCACTGGTCTACATGTTGGACAGACTGACAGTCCACTGGTCTACATGTTGGACAGACTGACAGTCCACTGGTCTACATGTTGGACAGACTGACAGTCCACTGGTCTACATGTTGGACAGACTGACAGTCCACTGGTCTACATGTTGGACAGACTGACAGTCCACTGGTCTACATGTTGGACAGACTGACAGTCCACTGGTCTACATGTTGGACAGACTGACAGTCCACTGGTCTACATGTTGGACAGACTGACAGTCCACTGGTCTACATGTTGGACAGACTGACAGTCCACTGGTCTACATGTTGGACAGACTGACAGTCCACTGGTCTACATGTTGGACAGACTGACAGTCCACTGGTCTACATGTTGGACAGACTGACAGTCCACTGGTCTACATGTTGGACAGACTGACAGTCCACTGGTCTACATGTTGGACAGACTGACAGTCCACTGGTCTACATGTTGGACAGACTGACAGTCCACTGGTCTACATGTTGGACAGACTGACAGTCCACTGGTCTACATGTTGGACAGACTGACAGTCCACTGGTCTACATGTTGGACAGACTGACAGTCCACTGGTCTACATGTTGGACAGACTGACAGTCCACTGGTCTACATGTTGGACAGACTGACAGTCCACTGGTCTACATGTTGGACAGACTGACAGTCCACTGGTCTACATGTTGGACAGACTGACAGTCCACTGGTCTACATGTTGGACAGACTGACAGTCCACTGGTCTACATGTTGGACAGACTGACAGTCCACTGGTCTACATGTTGGACAGACTGACAGTCCACTGGTCTACATGTTGGACAGACTGACAGTCCACTGGTCTACATGTTGGACAGACTGACAGTCCACTGGTCTACATGTTGGACAGACTGACAGTCCACTGGTCTACATGTTGGACAGACTGACAGTCCACTGGTCTACATGTTGGACAGACTGACAGTCCACTGGTCTACATGTTGGACAGACTGACAGTCCACTGGTCTACATGTTGGACAGACTGACAGTCCACTGGTCTACATGTTGGACAGACTGACAGTCCACTGGTCTACATGTTGGACAGACTGACAGTCCACTGGTCTACATGTTGGACAGACTGACAGTCCACTGGTCTACATGTTGGACAGACTGACAGTCCACTGGTCTACATGTTGGACAGACTGACAGTCCACTGGTCTACATGTTGGACAGACTGACAGTCCACTGGTCTACATGTTGGACAGACTGACAGTCCACTGGTCTACATGTTGGACAGACTGACAGTCCACTGGTCTACATGTTGGACAGACTGACAGTCCACTGGTCTACATGTTGGACAGACTGACAGTCCACTGGTCTACATGTTGGACAGACTGACAGTCCACTGGTCTACATGTTGGACAGACTGACAGTCCACTGGTCTACATGTTGGACAGACTGACAGTCCACTGGTCTACATGTTGGACAGACTGACAGTCCACTGGTCTACATGTTGGACAGACTGACAGTCCACTGGTCTACATGTTGGACAGACTGACAGTCCACTGGTCTACATGTTGGACAGACTGACAGTCCACTGGTCTACATGTTGGACAGACTGACAGTCCACTGGTCTACATGTTGGACAGACTGACAGTCCACTGGTCTACATGTTGGACAGACTGACAGTCCACTGGTCTACATGTTGGACAGACTGACAGTCCACTGGTCTACATGTTGGACAGACTGACAGTCCACTGGTCTACATGTTGGACAGACTGACAGTCCACTGGTCTACATGTTGGACAGACTGACAGTCCACTGGTCTACATGTTGGACAGACTGACAGTCCACTGGTCTACATGTTGGACAGACTGACAGTCCACTGGTCTACATGTTGGACAGACTGACAGTCCACTGGTCTACATGTTGGACAGACTGACAGTCCACTGGTCTACATGTTGGACAGACTGACAGTCCACTGGTCTACATGTTGGACAGACTGACAGTCCACTGGTCTACATGTTGGACAGACTGACAGTCCACTGGTCTACATGTTGGACAGACTGACAGTCCACTGGTCTACATGTTGGACAGACTGACAGTCCACTGGTCTACATGTTGGACAGACTGACAGTCCACTGGTCTACATGTTGGACAGACTGACAGTCCACTGGTCTACATGTTGGACAGACTGACAGTCCACTGGTCTACATGTTGGACAGACTGACAGTCCACTGGTCTACATGTTGGACAGACTGACAGTCCACTGGTCTACATGTTGGACAGACTGACAGTCCACTGGTCTACATGTTGGACAGACTGACAGTCCACTGGTCTACATGTTGGACAGACTGACAGTCCACTGGTCTACATGTTGGACAGACTGACAGTCACTGGTCTACATGTTGGACAGACTGACAGTCACTGGTCTATATGTTGGACAGACTGACAGTCACTGGTCTGCAAAGTGCAGCATGGAGATGAATGTGAACATAATACATGGAAAAGTACTTGTTGTACATGAACGCACCATAAATATGGAGTCCAGCTGTGTTTGATGCTGCTGGGCAGACTGAGCACTGGGAACCTCTGAGCTCTGCTGGTCCACTCTGTGGAGGAATCATGAAGAATTAGCTCCACTTCTGTCTGTCCACACCGATACAAACACCAGCTAAAGGTCCATGTGGAGTCAGGATCCAGAAACTATTTGACCTCCTCCATCCAGCAACACCTGTCACCTGAGTGGAAGTTCCTATCTACACTGTGTTTGAAGCAAAGGTCAAAGGTGACACCTGCTGGACCACCTGGTGACCTACAGACACTCAGAAACTCCTCCTACAACATCCATTCTTTCGCTTTGGCTGCTGAGTTTGGAGAAAACATCCAATACACACCGCTTCACATGTGAACATAGAAAAGTGTGAAAAAGAGCTGAGCTCACATGAAACACATGTTGAATGAAAACATTTCAGACAGTTCCCTTTGACACAGTTACAACATTTAGAGTATGGAGACAGGACGATGGCAAAATGGGCGTGGACAAATACAGAAGGTGCGTGAACAAATACAGATCTCGCGAGAGCAAATACATGCCTCGAGGGAGCAAATTACTCTAGTGCGAGCGCAAATCAGCCCTGCGCGCGCAATGGGGATGAGCGCGAGCGTAGAAAAGAGATCCAAGCGCGCGCACGTGCGCTCGGAGGACAACTACATGCTCTCGCGTGCAAAATGTATCTACTGACAGACTCTCCCTCTCGCTCACGGTTCAGACTTTTGGCAGCCAGTGGGAGGATCCAGACCACGACACATGATTGGCTGCAGTCTTCCTGTCCTCTGTGATTGGGTGTAACACTTCCTGAACCTGAAAATGTAAAATACTGTAAATAGATACCTCTGGACTATTGAGAATGAACTTTCTTGTTAAATAAATAGATTTATCTAAATATACTTCAAGTACATTGTTATAAAATATATTTTGTTGCACTTTATGAAGTACTATTTTTTGCTAAATATAAAATACATTTCAATCAAATATATTTCTAAAAGGAATCTTCATATAAACTTTTTAACTGCACGTTTCATTCAACCTTTATTTATGCATCTCATTGAGCCTCGAGGACTCATTTACAAGAGAGACAAACAAAGAATGATGACAACAGTGACAACAATAGACAGTTAAAAGAGGCATACAGATTTTTTTAACAAATTAAAATAAGATGGCAAAAACAGCTAGATTATAAGGTGAATGTGGAAAAGTAAAAACAGGAACTTTAGAACAATGTGTGTGATCACTGGTCAGTGGAAGTTCTGCTGGACTTCTCATTTGGTTCTGGGCGATGGTTGGAACCTCCTTCAGTCTCACACGGCCTGACTGTGTCTTTGTGAAGTGCCCTCTCACAAAATGTGCCTGTAGAGTGATACTAGTTTATTTCCTTGCACATTTCTTTCACAGATAAACATTTTGAGCCCTGATTAAAAATGTTTGTGCAGATTAAAGGTGTTGTGACATGATTTTGTAACTATGCATAAAATTGCCCAACATAAATATCTTTTATCATTCAACTATGTTCGTTTTTGCAAACAAACTTATAAATATATTTAATTTTGATTTAAGATTGATTTTAAACTTTGCACCGTGTTTATTCATGGGAAATCCGATTACACACGAATGCACCATCTGTGACGTAGTGTGAGGCAGAGGGCTCAGGTCTCTTTAATAGCGGACAATTTAAAACCTGACATATTTATCAATCTATGTGAAGATTTGAGTTATTTGTCTTCAGTTGTGGGAAGCAGAAAATTGTTTGGGTGATGGAACAAGAAACAGCAGGATCTAATTTAGGACTGATGCTGTATGAGACTTACCATTCAGCCTGAACTTCAGGTGGAGGGAGGCGGGGGTCCAAGGGTGCAGCTTTGTTGCATCCTTCACAAAGTATTTCATCTTTTGGGTCAAATCAATTTTAAATCAAAATTATATATATATATATATATATATATATATATATATATATATATATATATATATATATATATATATATATATATATATATATATATATATATATATAAGGTTTGTTTGCAAAAACAAACATAGTTGAACACAAGATACTGTATTTATGTTGAGCCATTTTATGAAAAGTTAAAAAATCATGTACATAACAAATCTGTCATTAAATAATACAAATACATGTGTGTATGTTATACTGTACAGTATATACATGATACACACACACATTGTATTAATATACCGGTACATAATATTTGAACACTGCAACATTGTCAGATTAGAACTAGTTTGTTTTGATTTTAGGTCCCCTGTTACTCTCATGTGAATAAAGCAGTGGGATAATGTCTGTACAGAAAATATTCTATAACACAAGTTCATCTTTTGGGTATTACTACTGTTCTGGAAGTTGGAAATGTCTTAATAATTTAGTTTGAAATTGAAGAAAAAAGAAAACGTCCACAGTTTTGATCTATCTGTATTATATTTTGAAGGAGAATTTTGAGTTGGCAGTGCATTGTGGGGTAGCAGCAGTTATAGTTATATATTATATATACAGTACTGTACTGTAGTTATATATTGAAGCTCTCGGCCCTGACCTCTCTGGATGGTTTTCAGAATCTGTTGGAATCCTGGCAAAAACCAATGCAGATATGTTCCTGTCTTTGATATTTTTTTGTACATCTACCTTGTAATGTTTTTGCAACTTTTTCTTTCCTTTTGTTTATTGTAATATATTTGTATCATTGATGTTCATCATTCTTTAGTTTGTAGCAGGTCGCTTTCGTAAATGAGCCCTCGAAGCTCAATAAGATTTACCTGACTAAATAAAGGTTGAATGAATAATAGTTAGGAAAACGTTTTTGCAGAGAGAAAGCCTGTCTGTTAATGTATAAATTTCACCTCTTGAGTCATCAATCTTTTCTCTCACCTCCAAAAGCAATGGCTGTAAGTTCGCCATCTTATTTTAATTTGTTAAAAAAAATCTGTATGCCTCTTTTAACTGTCTATTGTTGTCACTGTTGTCATCATTCTTTGTTTGTCTCTCTTGTAAATGAGTCCTCGAGGCTCAATGAGATGCATAAATAAAGGTTGAATGAAACGTGCAGTTAAAAAGTTTATATGAAGATTCCTTTTAGAAATATATTTGATTGAAATGTATTTTATATTTAGCAAAAAATAGTACTTCATAAAGTGCAACAAAATATATTTTATAACAATGTACTTGAAGTATATTTAGATAAATCTATTTATTTAACAAGAAAGTTCATTCTCAATAGTCCAGAGGTATCTATTTACAGTATTTTACATTTTCAGGTTCAGGAAGTGTTACACCCAATCACAGAGGACAGGAAGACTGCAGCCAATCATGTGTCGTGGTCTGGATCCTCCCACCGGCTGCCAAAAGTCTGAACCGTGAGCGAGAGGGAGAGTCTGTCAGTAGATACATTTTGCACGCGAGAGCATGTAGTTGTCCTCCGAGCGCACGTGCGCGCGCTTGGATCTCTTTTCTACGCTCGCGCTCATCCCCATTACGCGCGCAGGGCTGATTTGCGCTCGCACAAGAGTAATTTGCTCCCTCGAGGCATGTATTTGCTCTCGTGAGATCTGTATTTGTTCACGCCCCTTCTGTATTTGTCCACGCCCATTTTGCCATCGTCTTATCTCCATACTTGTGCATCCGAAGGACAGAACCCCCACACACAAACAGAGTGGGGTGGTTTATGCAGTCCAGTGCAGCGAGGTCTGCTCAGACCGTTACATTGGAGAAACGAAGCAGCCCATCCACAAAAGAATGTCTCAACACAGGAGAGCAACCTCCTCTGGACAAAACTCAGCAGTTCACCTCCACCTCACGGACAAGGGTCACTCTTTTGAGGACCAGAATGTTCAAAATTTGGACCGAGAACACAGATGGTTTGAGAGGGGGGTAAAGGAAGCTGTGTATGTTAAGAGAGAAAAACCTTCTCTTAACAGAGGAGGAGGTCTGAGATTTCAACTTTCTAAGACTTATAACTCAGTTTTGGATTTGATTCCGAAACGTTTTACACTGGATGGGAGCAGGGATGTCTTGTCTGTAAATTAGACTAACAAAGTTCTCTGAGTAGCCTCTGTTGTTGTTTGGGAGGTGTTTTTTGTCAATTTACATACAGTTTTGTGTCTTCTACCAGAGACCTCAAGGGAACCTCCTACTGTTAAGGTGTGATCTTTCAATTTACATGTATGTGTTACAAACCCCCTTCTGTTAAGCTGTGATGTGTTGTTTTGTCAATTTAAATAGAATGGGCATGTTAGGTATTTTGTGGTGTTATTTCAGTTTCCAATTTCATATGTTGGTGCGTGGCTTGTAAGCCTGTATAAACTTCTCGTTCTCACAGCTTCCATTCAGAATTGAAAAAGACTTCTGGACAGAAGTCGAAACGTTTTCTGCAACAAATAAAGTCCAGTTGATCCTGTATTGAACGCCTTTTTTGATTTTGTGGAAACTGTTTAGATCGTTTGTGTAGTGGCGACGCCCCCTGGTGGTGGCTGCTGGTAAATATTTGGACATGACTTCACCAGCTCGGCCTCTTTTTCCTTCGTGATGAGGAGGTGAGTTCAAGATGGCGGCGCTCTAAACGGACGCAGTTTGGGAGCTCTGATATTCAACCGACACATTTTCATATATTAAAGGGAGTTGTTTGCTACAAGGAGACATTCTGCTGACAAGGTACCATAATAAGTGTATAGACACTGTAGAGTGATGTGAAGGTGCAGAAAGAAGAAAACACGAGTCCAGCAAACTATCCACCGCTAGCGTAGCTAACAACAAGCTAGCTGGATCTAAAAGTTCGACCGCTGCCAGCATGCATGATTATATTAGCCCAGATGTTGATGAGGGGATGGAAGCAGAGTTTCCACCTCTGCCCGTGACACCCTCCAAGGTTTACAGCAGAGAAACAAAGGAAGCTACAAGATACCGAGTTTCCTTCTGATGAGAAGCTACGTCTGGATTTAGCTCCGTGATTTATTTCAATTACTAATGAAAAAAGACTTCTCGTGAGTCAAATACTTTATTCTGTGATTTAGTTCCAAGCTGCTGCTGCCAGAGGCTTGTAACACTGCAGCTTCTTGTCTGTGGAGAGGAAGTTAGTTCACTCTGTTAGCATCTGTAGCTGTTAGCATGTGTAGCTGTTAGCATCTGTAGCTGTTAGCAGGTGTAGCTGTTAGCATCTGTAGCTGTTAACATCTGTAGCTGTTAGCATCTGTAGCTGTTAGCATCTGTAGCTGTTAGCATGTGTAGCTGTTAGCGTCTGTAGCTGTTAGCATCTGTAGCTGTTAACATCTGTAGCTGTTAGCATCTGTAGCTGTTAACATCTGTAGCTGTTAGCATCTGTAGCTGTTAGCATCTGTAGCTGTTAACATCTGTAGTTGTTAGCATGTGTAGCTGTTTTTTTAGCATGTGTAGCTGTTAAGATGTGTAGCTGTTAGCATCTGTAGCTGTTAACATGTGTAGCTGTTAGCATCTGTAGCTTTTAGCATCTGTAGCTGTTAGCATGTATAGCTGTTAGCAGCTTTAGCTGTTGGTGTCTGCAGTTGTTAGCATGTGTAGCTGTTAGCATGTGTAGCTGTTACTATTGTAGCTGTTAGCATCTGTAGCTGTTAACATGTGTAGCTGTTAACATGTGTAGCTGTTAACATCTGTAGCTGTTAGCATGTGTAGATGTTAACATCTGTAGCTGTTAGCATGTGTAGCTGTTAACATCTGTATCTGTTAGCATGTGTAGATGTTAACATCTGTAGCTGTTAGCATGTGTAGCTGTTAACATCTGTAGCTGTTAGCATGTTTAGATGTTAACATCTGTAGCTGTTAACATCTGTAGCTGTTAGCATGTGCAGCTGTTAGCATGTGTAGCTGTTAGCATGTGTAGCTGTTAACGTCTGTAGCTGTTAACGTCTGTAGCTGTTAACATCTGTAGCTGTTAGCATCTGTAGCTGTTAGCATGTGTAGCTGTTAACATCTGTAGCCGTTAACATCTGTAGCCGTTAACATCTGTAGCTGTTAACATCTGTAGCTGTTAACATCTGTAGCTATTAGCATATGTAGCTGTTAGCATATGTAGCTGTTAGCTTGTGTAGCTGTTAACATCTGTAGTTGTTAGCATGTGTAGCTGTCAGCATGTGTAGCAATTAGCATCTGTAGTTGTTAGCATCTGTAGCTGTTAGCATGTGTAGCTGTTAACATCTGTAGCCGTTAACATCTGTAGCTGTAAGCATGTGTAGCTGTTAACATCTGTAGCTGTTAACATCTGTAGCTGTTAACATCTGTAGCTGTTAGCATGTGTAGCTGTTAGCATCTGTAGCTGTTAACATCTGTAGCTGTTAGCATCTGTAGCTGTTAACATCTGTAGCTGTTAACATCTGTAGCTGTTAGCATGTGTAGCTGTTAGCATGTGTAGCTGTTAGCATGTGTAGCTGTTAGCATGTGTAGCTGTTAGCATGTGTAGCTGTTAGCATGTGTAGCTGTTAGCATGTGTAGCTGTTAGCATGTGTAGCTGTTAGCATGTGTAGCTGTTAGCAGCTACGTCTCGTTGTCGCGTGCTTGGATAATCTAGTCTCGTGACTGTGTGTGTGTTTTTCTGTGTAGGAGCAGGAGCTTCACGTCAGACCTCCACCAACCACATGTTTGTTCTCTAACAGGTATGGTTGTCATTTCTAGTAAAATTGTTCAATATTATACTTCGGTCCAGCAGCCTCCACTTCTAAAAGTCAGTGCTCACGCGGTTTGGTTGTGCACGCGCTAAAGGGCGAGATACACTCGAGCGTCCTCACGATACGCCAATACGCAGCGTACGTACGCCCCGTACGCAGCGTAGCCCCGCGTAGCCCCTCAGGGCAAGTACGCGCAAAGGTATTTTTTTACTACGCATACGCGATCCGCGTGCGCGATACGCGGTGTCTGACCTAAACTTCCCCGGCGCCGGACTGTTTAAATTCCCCTTCTTTATCGCTGATCGGGCCTTTTCTTTTGTTTTTTTGCCTAAAGTCAAGTAACCGCTTCTTCCTCCGTTCACTCGATGAATGAAATGAATGAATTCAGGTCCTACCTGGGTGCGCGATGTTTTATATGTTCCCTGGTGGGCTGTGGTGGGCTGTGGGCTGCAGGAAAAGCACTCCGTGCTCAGCTGCTCATATTACAACAAGGAGAACGCGAGCGTTTGGAGCGAAAAACTAGCGGAAGTGACGATCGGAAGTGACGGTACGGAGGAAATGACGTCAGAATTTGGAGCGAAAACACGAGAATCTACGCGAGAACGAAAGCCGAGTGTAGCAGCGGCTCCGTATACGCGCGTATACGTCCGTATACGCGCGTATACGGAGTCTGCTTCAGTGTATCTCGGGCTTAACACCATGAATTAGGTAGTCACGCTTGCGAGGTTCTTTCAAAATAAAAGCTGATGTGTGTCTCCTGTTGGTACAAACTCTGTACATAAAACACATGTTAGCACTGGAAGCTGTAATGGGACCAACATTCCTGCTCAGCTGTTTCCACTAAAAGTTTGAATGTCGCCCCCATTTCTAAAGAGTAGAGAACTTTTTGTGTTGCTAAGTTAAATAAATATAAAACTAGGGGTGGGCGATATGCCTCAAAAATTATATCGTGATATTTCAGAGTATTATCACGATAACGATAAATTTCGTGATATAACCTAAAAAAAAAAATCAAATGTATTTATTTGACAAAATTAACTTAACATGTTGCTTTGCAGTATTATATAAAATTTTTAAAAACAACAAGGGGTAATTTTACTGAAATTACTTTATTTAGTAAAGTATTTAGTCTCCAAGTAAAACTACACCTGCACTTTAGTTTTTGTGGTGGTTTTTTTATCTATATTTTGTGCAGACTTTTTCCAATCTAAATAACAAACATTTTTAAAGTGCAGGTGTAGTTTCCTAAAACAACTAGCCTAAATAAAATGAAGTTTGTGTCATTCCTCTGATTCATTTTTTTAACGGATCTGTCTCTGATGGAGTTGTAATGTATCCACAATATTCTTGAGGCTGTCACTGTAGAAGCGAATGTGCATTGAACTTCCTGTCCGACACCGGAAGTGCCTGTATTCCATTGGCGGAGTATGGATCGCGGGTGTTTTTGAAAGTTATTTTCATTCATTTTATCGGAGCAAACACAGCTTTTGTTTAAACGGAACGTTTACTGAAATGTCCTACCGGGGTTCAGGTACCTGCTGTGCTGTTCGCGGCTGCACCAACAACCGGACCAAGCTAAATCTTTGGCTAAAACAACAGTGTTTTCAACACGGACCCAAAACAAAGAAAGAGTGTTCCTGCATCCTTCTCTATGGCTGTGTCTGCGCGATCAGGTAACATCTGTAATTTCTTTTTATTCAGGGAGGGTTTATTAATGAGAGTTTTGGATGATTTACTGTCTTAAAACGATATATGTCAGGCGCGACCAATATTTTTAGCCGAGATAGCTGCTAATAAACCTTAGCCGAGAGGCCGGAGCTAACGCGTTCGCTATTTATGTAGTTTTAAATTATGTCTGCGCGATCAGGTAACATCTTTTTATTCGGGGAGGGTTTATAAATGAGAGTTTTGGAAGATTTACTGTCTTAAAACGATAGATCTCAGACGCGACCGGTATTTTTAGCCGAGATAGCTGCTAACAAACCTTAGCCGAGAGGTCGGAGCAAACGCGTTCGCTATTTATGTATTTTTAAATTATGTCAGCGCGATCAGGTCACATCTGTTATTTCTTTTTATTCGGGGAGGGATATTAATGAGAGTTTTGGATGATTTACTGTCTTAAAACGATAGATCTCAGATGCGACCGGTATTTTTAGCCGAGATAGCTGCTAACAAACCTTAGCCGAGAGATAGGAGCAAACGCGTTCGCTATTTAGGTATTTTTAAATTATGTCAGCGCGATCAGGTCACATCTGTTATTTCTTTTTATTTGTCCCTCCTCTTTTAACAAAACGAGTGGTGTTCCCACATTTTTAATGAACTAAAACAACAAAGTTTGGACTGTCTTCAACTGTATTACTCGCATGTAAACAAACGGTGTTTCCGGTCAACCGGAAGTCGTGTGCACATTTCGCGCAAAGCATCATGGGACGTAGGAATAATGTGGATACAGCAGTGTTGTGCATGTATATTACAGAGTGCCAGTGAACGCACCGCCACCAGTGAGAGCGTGACGTAGGCGCGCAGGTTCGGGTGTGAAAGAAAGTCAGAGAATGGAGCGGAGGAGGATCATGCAGTCTGTATTTGTGCAGCTTAAACAATAAAGCAACGTCTGCTACAAACCAGCAAGGTTATTGAGCGTGCAGAGAAACATCACAGGAGTGACTGTGGAGCCGCGCGTGTTTGTAACACAGTTTACAGCGAGGACACGGCTGCTCAGAGCGGAGCGGGGAGGGGGGGACAGCTGTCTGCCTGCAGAGCAGGGGGGGAGAGAAGCTGAGACGCGCGCGCGTTGTTTTTAACATTTTAGCAGTAACTAATTAGCGTTTTACACCAGTACAGACTGGAGGGGATGTGCGCAGTTGTTTAAAGCGCTCGGGTGTTAAGGGGCGGGGCGCCCTGACGTATTACGTCATGAAATTAGCATATCATGATATAAGATTTTTGCCCGGGCAAGCTTTTTATACCGGTATTACCGGTAACGATATGATATGGCCCAGCCCTACTTTGCTCTATTGCAAATCATGTCGAAACGTGGAAAAAAGAGGAACTTCACGGACTGTGAACTGGAGACACTTCTGAGTGACGCAGAGAGGCACAGAAAAAGGTTTTGTTTGGCACGCTCAGCTCACAACAGACCATCCACTTTTAAACGACAAGTTGACCAAGCTATTCTAACATGCCTAAATAGGTCAGTGGGTAGCGTGCTCGCCTTCCATCCCAAAGATCATGAGTTCGATTCCCGCATGGTACAACGTTTTTTTTTATTTATTCATTCCAGATTTAAAGAACACAAGAACACTATTTAGAATGAACAACATGAAATGAAACAATACATGAAATGAAGGAAAAAGAGGATTTCTTGTGGGTTTTTTATTAAATAGTTTTCTTGTGTTCTTTAAATCTGGAATGAATTAAAAACAAAGAAAAACGTTGTTTTCATTTAAATATACCCTGCAACAGAGGAATGTCGTCTTGTCCCATCATGCATCACGTTCTTCAACTGCTAAAACAGCTAAAAATGAACAAAAAACAAGAATTTAAGATGTGCAGAACTATTCAGTCTTTCTGTTTTTTATATTTTTTGCAGGTTATATTCTAATTGCGTCCATGTGGATGTAATAATTGTCAATCATGTGTGTTTGGTGTGTTTCCCATCATGAACACAGCTTCTCAGAATGGCCTCTAGGTGTCGCCAAAGGAACAACAACCACAGAAACGTGCCTACGCCAACACTGGTGCTGGCGTGGAAATGTACTTGGATGCGCACATATTCACGTTCAGTTCAGTTTTGATACATATGGGGTTTTGCGTGGATGGTGACGTACGCAAGGTTTCTGTGCGCACGCACGGTTGATACATGAGGCCCCTGGACACTGACAGCCAATCAAAACAGAGTTGTTTGTCACGCCCCAACCCACGCCCCCACCTGTCCCAGCCGCAGCTCGTTCTCATTCAAAGGATTGCAAAGCGATGCAGGACTGTTTTTTATGTGACACAAAATGTATTAAATATCCCTTCTTCATCCCAGAGCTGGACTTTTATTTAGTTTTTTTGCCAAAAGTCAAGTGATCGCTTCATCCTTCACTGACAGGAATGAGGAAATGGATTTGTCACGACTCACGAGCGAATTAAAACATGTCCAACGTTGCTTCGTGAACCTCTGCTGATTTCTTCTGGTTTTTGTGTTGTTGGATGAGTGATTCATGGTTTTATTATATTTTTTAAACAGTTATGTTATCATATAAACACAGAACTTAGGAGACAGGACATGTACTGGGGGCGGAGCATTCCAGACATTCCAGACCAGCGCTGACAGACATGAGGAAATCACGAGCGAATTAAATCATGTCCAAACGTTGTTTCGTGAACCTCTGATGATTTCTGCTGGATTTTGTGTTGTAGTACTAGCGCTCCATGTTTTTATTTTATTTTATTAGAAGGTTTTATTTCCATAAACACAGAATATCGCAGCGGCTCTGAGCAGACAGCAGCAGGGGGCGGAGCAGATCCCAAGTTCAGCAGAGCACGGACTGAGCCATATATGGCTCTGAGGGGAGGGAGCAGAATGCTTTTCTGCGCTGAAAATATTTCTAAGTCCCAGAGTGTTAAAAAATCGCAGACCATACCTTTAACCTGAGTCAATTTAACTAACCGCTTTAACCCGATTCAATTTAACTAACAGCTTTAACCTGAGTCAATTTAACTAACAACTTTAACCTGAGTCAATTTAACTAATAGCTTTAACCTGAGTCAATTTAACTAACAGCTTTAACCTGAGTCAATTTAACTAACAGCTTTAACCCGATTCAATTTAACTAACAGCTTTAACCTGAGTCAATTTAACTAACAACTTTAACCCGAGTCAATTTAACTAACAGCTTTAACCCGAGTCAATTTAACTAACAGCTTTAACCCGAGTCAATTTAACTAACAGCTTTAACCCGAGTCAATTTAACTAACAGCTTTAACCCGAGTCAATTTAACTAACACTTTAACCCGAGTCAATTTAACTAACAGCTTTAACCCGAGTCAATTTAACTAACAGCTTTAACCCGAGTCAATTTAACTAACAGCTTTAACCCGAGTCAATTTAACTAACAGCTTTAACCCGAGTCAATTTAACTAACAGCTTTAACCCGAGTCAATTTAACTAACAGCTTTAACCCGAGTCAATTTAACTAACAGCTTTAACCCGAGTCAATTTAACTAACAGCTTTAACCCGAGTCAATTTAACTAACAGCTTTAACCCGAGTCAATTTAACTAACAGCTTTAACCCGAGTCAATTTAACTAACAGCTTTAACCCGAGTCAATTTAACTAACAGCTTTAACCCGAGTCAATTTAACTAACAGCTTTAACCCGAGTCAATTTAACTAACAGCTTTAACCCGAGTCAATTTAACTAACAGCTTTAACCCGAGTCAATTTAACTAACAGCTTTAACCCGAGTCAATTTAACTAACAGCTTTAACCCGAGTCAATTTAACTAACAGCTTTAACCCGAGTCAATTTAACTAACAGCTTTAACCCGAGTCAATTTAACTAACAGCTTTAACCCGAGTCAATTTAACTAACAGCTTTAACCCGAGTCAATTTAACTAACAGCTTTAACCCGAGTCAATTTAACTAACAGCTCTAACCCGAGTCAATTTAACTAACAGCTTTAACCCGAGTCAATTTAACTAACAGCTTTAACCCGAGTCAATTTAACTAACAGCTTTAACCCGAGTCAATTTAACTAACAGCTTTAACCCGAGTCAATTTAACTAACAGCTTTAACCCGAGTCAATTTAACTAACAGCTTTAACCCGAGTCAATTTAACTAACAGCTTTAACCCGAGTCAATTTAACTAACAGCTTTAACCCGAGTCAATTTAACTAACAGCTTTAACCCGAGTCAATTTAACTAACAGCTTTAACCCGAGTCAATTTAACTAACAGCTTTAACCCGAGTCAATTTAACTAACAGCTTTAACCCGAGTCAATTTAACTAACAGCTTTAACCCGAGTCAATTTAACTAACAGCTTTGACCCGAGTCAATTTAACTAACAGCTTTGACCCGAGTCAATTTAACTAACAGCTTTGACCCGAGTCAATTTAACTAACAGCTCTAACCCGAGTCAATTTAACTAACAGCTTTGACCCGAGTCAATTTAACTAACAGCTCTAACCCGAGTCAATGAGCTGTGTTAAACAGGAGTTAACTAACAGCTTTAAACCGAGTCAATGAGCTGTGTTAAGCAGGAGTTAACTAACAGCTTTAACCCGAGTCAATGAGCTGTGTTAAACAGGAGTTAACTAACAGCTTTAACTCGAGTCAATGAGCTGTGTTAAGCAGGAGTTAACTAACAACTTTAACCCGAGTCAATGAGCTGTGTTAAGCAGGAGTTAACTAACAGCTTTAACCCGAGTCAATGAGCTGTGTTAAACAGGAGTTAACTAACAGCTTTAACTCGAGTCAATGAGCTGTGTTAAACAGGAGTTAACTAACAGCTTTAGCCCGAGTCAATGAGCTGTGTTAAACAGGAGTTAACTAACAGCTTTAACTCGAGTCAATGAGCTGTGTTAACAGGAGTTAACTAACAGCTTTAACCCGAGTCAATGAGCTGTGTTAAACAGGAGTTAACTAACAGCTTTAACCCGAGTCAATGAGCTGTGTTAAACAGGAGTTAACTAACAGCTTTAACCCGAGTCAATGAGCTGTGTTAAGCAGGAGTTAACTAACAGCTTTAACCCGAGTCAATGAGCTGTGTTAAACAGGAGTTAACTTACATCTTTAACCCGAGTCAATGAGCTGTGTTAAACAGGAGTTAACTAACAGCTTTAACCCGAGTCAATGAGCTGTGTTAAGCAGGAGTTAACTAACAGCTTTAACCCGAGTCAATGAGCTGTGTTAAACAGGAGTTAACTAACATCTTTAACCCGAGTCAATGAGCTGTGTTAAACAGGAGTTAACTAACAGCTTTAACCCGAGTCAATGAGCTGTGTTAAACAGGAGTTAACTAACAGCTTTAACCCGAGTCAATGAGCTGTGTTAAACAGGAGTTAACTAACAGCTTTAACCCGAGTCAATGAGCTGTGTTAAACAGGAGTTAACTAACATCTTTAACCCGAGTCAATGAGCTGTGTTAAACAGGAGTTAACTAACAGCTTTAACCCGAGTCAATGAGCTGTGTTAAACAGGAGTTAACTAACATCTTTAACCCGAGTCAATGAGCTGTGTTAAACAGGAGTTAACTAACATCTTTAACCCGAGTCAATGAGCTGTGTTAAACAGGAGTTAACTAACAGCTTTAACCCGAGTCAATGAGCTGTGTTAAACAGGAGTTAACTAACATCTTTAACCCGAGTCAATGAGCTGTGTTAAACAGGAGTTAACTAACATCTTTAACCCGAGTCTATGAGCTGTGTTAAACAGGAGTTAACTAACATCTTTAACCCGAGTCAATGAGCTGTGTTAAACAGGAGTTAACAGCTTTAACCCGAGTCTATGAGCTGTGTTAAACAGGAGTTAACTAACATCTTTAACCCGAGTCTATGAGCTGTGTTAAACAGGAGTTAACTAACATCTTTAACCCGAGTCAATGAGCTGTGTTAAACAGGAGTTAACAGCTTTAACCCGAGTCAATGAGCTGTGTTAAACGGGAGTTAACTAACATCTTTAACCCTAGTCAATGAGCTGTGTTAAACGGGAGTTAACTAACAGCTTTAACCCGATTCAATGAGCTGTGTTAAACAGGCGTTAACTAACAGCTTTAACCCGAGTCAATGAGCTGTGTTAAACAGGAGTTAACTAACATCTTTATCCCGAGTCAATGAGCTGTGTTAAACAGGAGTTAACTAACATCTTTAACCCTAGTCTATGAGCTGTGTTAACAGGAGTTAACTAACATCTTTAACCCAAGTCAATGAGCTGTGTTAAACAGGAGTTAACTAACATCTTTAACCCGAGTCTATGAGCTGTGTTAAACAGGAGTTAACTAACATCTTTAACCCGAGTCAATGAGCTGTGTTAAACAGGAGTTAACTAACATCTTTAACCCGAGTCAATGAGCTGTGTTAAACAGGAGTTAACTAACATCTTTAACCCGAGTCAATGAGCTGTGTTAAACAGGAGTTAACTAACATCTTTAACCCGAGTCAATGAGCTGTGTTAAACAGGAGTTAACTAACAGTCTTTAACCCGAGTCTATGAGCTGTGTTAAACAGGAGTTAACTAACATCTTTAACCCGAGTCTATGAGCTGTGTTAAACAGGAGTTAACTAACATCTTTAACCCGAGTCTATGAGCTGTGTTAAACAGGAGTTAACTAACATCTTTAACCCGAGTCTATGAGCTGTGTTAAGCTGGAGTTAACTAACATCTTTAACCCGAGTCTATGAGCTGTGTTAAACAGGAGTTAACTAACATCTTTAACCCGAGTCAATGAGCTGTGTTAAACAGGAGTTAACAGCTTTAACCCGAGTCAATGAGCTGTTTTAAACAGGAGTTAACTAACATCTTTAACCCGAGTCAATGATTTGTGTTAAACAGGAGTTAACTAACATCTTTAACCTGAGTCTATGAGCTGTGTTAAACAGGAGTTAACTAACATCTTTAACCCGAGTCAATGAGCTTTGTTAAACAGGATTTAACTAACAGCTTTAACCCGAGTCAATTTAACTAACAGCTTTAACCTGAGTCAATTTAACTAACAGCTTTAACCCGATTCAATTTAACAAACAGCTTTAACCCGAGTCAATTTAACTAACAACTTTAACCCGAGTCAATTTAACTAACAGCTTTAACCCGAGTCAATTTAACTAACAGCTTTAACCCGAGTCAATTTAACTAACAGCTTTAACCCGAGTCAATTTAACTAACAGCTTTAACCCGAGTCAATTTAACTAACAGCTTTAACCCGAGTCAATTTAACTAACAGCTTTAACCCGAGTCAATTTAACTAACAGCTTTAACCCGAGTCAATTTAACTAACAGCTCTAACCCGAGTCAATTTAACTAACAGCTCTAACCCGAGTCAATTTAACTAACAGCTTTAACCCGAGTCAATTTAACTAACAGCTTTAACCCGAGTCAATTTAACTAACAGCTTTAACCCGAGTCAATTTAACTAACAGCTTTAACCCGAGTCAATTTAACTAACAGCTTTAACCCGAGTCAATTTAACTAACAGCTTTAACCCGAGTCAATTTAACTAACAGCTTTAACCCGAGTCAATTTAACTAACAGCTCTAAACGGAGTCAATTTAACTAACAGCTCTAAACGGAGTCAATTTAACTAACAGCTCTAACCTGAGTCAATTTAACTAACAACTTTAACCCGAGTCAATTTAACTAACAGCTTTAACCCGAGTCAATTTAACTAACAGCTTTAACCCGAGTCAATTTAACTAACAGCTTTAACCCGAGTCAATTTAACTAACAGCTTTAACCCGAGTCAATTTAACTAACAGCTTTAACCCGAGTCAATTTAACTAACAGCTTTAACCCGAGTCAATTTAACTAACAGCTTTAACCCGAGTCAATTTAACTAACAGCTTTAACCCGAGTCAATTTAACTAACAGCTTTAACCCGAGTCAATTTAACTAACAGCTTTAACCCGAGTCAATTTAACTAACAGCTTTAACCCGAGTCAATTTAACTAACAGCTTTGACCCGAGTCAATTTAACTAACAGCTTTGACCCGAGTCAATTTAACTAACAGCTTTGACCCGAGTCAATTTAACTAACAGCTTTGACCCGAGTCAATTTAACTAACAGCTCTAACCCGAGTCAATTTAACTAACAGCTTTGACCCGAGTCAATTTAACTAACAGCTCTAACCCGAGTCAATGAGCTGTGTTAAACAGGAGTTAACTAACAGCTTTAAACCGAGTCAATGAGCTGTGTTAAGCAGGAGTTAACTAACAGCTTTAACCCGAGTCAATGAGCTGTGTTAAACAGGAGTTAACTAACAGCTTTAACTCGAGTCAATGAGCTGTGTTAAGCAGGAGTTAACTAACATCTTTAACCCGAGTCAATTTAACTAACAGCTCTAAACGGAGTCAATTTAACTAACAACTCTAAACGGAGTCAATTTAACTAACAGCTCTAACCCGAGTCAATTTAACTAACAGCTTTGACCCGAGTCAATTTAACCCTCCTGTTATGTTAGTTTCTGAGGTACAGCAATAATGTTCGTGGGTCAATTTGACCCGGGGAGTGTTTAATCATGTAATAGTGTCAGAAACCCAAAAAATCCTCCAAAACATTTTTGTATCTAATTATTAACTCCAATACTAACCATATCAGTCAATATTTGTGCAATGATGTTTTTTTTATTTCTCATAAATAAAGGATAATGACGACGACTAACTCATTTGGACATAAAATATGTGATTTACATTTTTTATGTTTGCTGAAAAAACCTACACACAAAAAAACAATAATTATCCTTGAAATTGATTTTTGTAAAAAAAAATTATATTACATTTAAAAAAAAATTCAAAGGGTGATCTTTATAATTCAACTTGAGACACATATACTGTTCTGGGTCAAATTGACCCGCTCATTAAAATCAAGACAAATGAGGCATGAAGATTTGTATTGAAAGTAAACTTTATACAACCACTGTTTTTTGAACCAGAAATTAACAAAACAACAAAATAAGATCTTAGGAACACTAGATGAAGACCACTGAATTTCACCATTTTTGACATGTATGTCTTGCTTGGAGAAACATGAATATCACTTTCATCAGTTGGTTCATAATCAGAATCATCAGACTCAGAATTGACCTCAATACTGTCTTCAGCTTCAGACACCTCCTCTTCTATTTCACTGTCATGATCAATGAGAAGATCCAACACTTCCAGGGCTGTAAACTTTTTTTCCTGCTGCTCATTTCCTGACCTCTGACAGTGACAATATCACATGTACCTTCAGTGTGTAATGTGTTTAGGACTCCCTTGCAGAGAGTATATATGCCCTCCCACCCCTCCCCTTCTGCTGAGTGTCCACTCAGTGTGGGTGAAGTAAAGAGAATAGTGAGAAAGTGGGTTTGTGTGCATGCATGTGTGCATGTGTGTGGTGTGTGCGTGCACACGTGTGTGTGTGTGTGTGTGTGTGTGTGTTGTGTGTGTGTGTGTGTATGTGTGTGTGTGTGTGTGTGTGTGTGTGTGTGTGTGTGTGTAGTGAAATATGTCTCATAGTTTCAAGGAAACAAATAGAATTGGATTTTTTTTACCCTTTTTACCCTTCAATTTGACTGCCGGGTCAAATTGACCCGAACAGTATCGATGTAACAAGTAGACGCAGGGGGTGGTACAAATGTGTAAAGTGAATCATTTTCAATTCATATGTTGATTGGAACTATTAAGACAAATAGAAAAAGTTTCATGCAGAAAAAATATTTTTAACTATTTAAAAAAAAAAATTCAACTTTAAAACGGGTCAATTTGACCCGCAACATAACAGGAGGGTTAAAAAAAATTTAAGTCTTCAATGTAA
>JBBPBX010042874.1:0-28191 GCA_038048925.1 Garcialebias charrua | reverse complement strand
TCCTGCAAGTTGCACTTGCCTCACTGCAATGGACCAGCACAAAGTACATAATACTGCAGCGGTCACATTGATCGGTCTGTCAATCTCATGCCTCATTCATGGGGCCAAGATGGTGTAGTGGCAGAGAATCGGACTTGTTATCCGAAGGACCCAGGTTCGAACCCCGGCCACGGCACACCATCCTGGGGTGTCTATGAGTGCACATCTATTTCCCTAGCTCCCCGGGCGCGACCACGCTGCTCACTGCACCACCTGGTAGTGGTTGGGTTAAATGCAGAAGACCAATTTCGTCTGTCAAGTATGGGAACATACACATGTGACAAATTATTATGGAGCCAAGATGGTGTAGTGGCAGGGCTTTTGACTTGGAACCCGAAGGACGCGGGCTCGCGTCCCAGCCACTACACACCTTGGGGTGTCTATGAGTGCACATCTAATTCTCCAGCTCCCCGGGCGCTTTCTATGGCTGCTTACTGCACCACCTGGTGGTGGTTGGGTTAAATGCAGAGACGAATTTCGTCTGTGTATGGGAAACATACGCAGATGACAGGAAAATACATTATTATTATCATTATTATTCTTTCCTCACTTGTGACAAAACCACAAAGTACTTAAACTCCTCCACTTGAGGCAGCACCTTACTTCCTACACAGAGAGGGCATTCCATCTTTTTTCAACTAAGGACCATCTTACAGTTAAAGATGCTGATCCTCATCCCAGCTGCTTTCCACTTAGCTGTGATTAATTTCAGTGAGAGCTGTAGATCAGAGCAAGATGACACCAATAGGACGACATTATCTGCAAATAGCAGTAAGAGAATTCTAAGGTCAAGGAATTGGACACTTTCTGCCCCTATTGAAACATTCTGTTCATAAAAGTTATGAGCAGAATTTGTGACAAAGGGCAGCCCTTTCAGAGTCCAACTCTCATCTTGAAATGGTTTAATTTATGGCTAGCAATGTGAACCAGACTTGTACCATTTGTATTGGGATTGAATGGCCCACAGCAACAAATCCCCAATCGCATATTCAGCATTTCAGAGAACCCTGGGAAACATGATCAAATGCTCTCACCAAGTCCACCAAACACATGTAAACTGGTTTGGATATCTCTAATGTCCCTTTGAGGACTCTAGCAAGGAATACGAGTAGGTCCAGTGTTCCACAGCTAGGACAGAACCTGCATCGATCCTCCTCAATCTGAGGTTCAACCAGTACAATCTGAACAGACTTTACTAGGAAGACTGAGGAGGAGTGTAATTTCTATGTAATTAGAATCCACCCTCCAGTACTGTTTTTAGAACAAAACCACCACTACAGTATGTCAATGCAGTGGCACAATCCCTGATCAGGTGGTGATCAGTTGATAGTTACGCTCCTTCCTTGGAGATAGGGTGAGAAGTTCAGTTATCTGGCAGAGAAGAGAGTCCCTACTCCTCCACGCTGAGAGGAACCAGCTGTGGTGGTATGGGTATCTGGTAATGACGCTTCTTGAATGCCTCCATAGGGAGGTGTTCAATGCATGGTCAACTGGGAGAAGACCCCAGGAAGACTCATGGCAAGCTGGAGAGAGAGTTTGTCAGCTGGCCTGGAAATGTAAATGTCATTGGAATCCTACCAGCAGAGCTGGAGGACGTGGCTAAGGAAAGAGATTTCTGGGCATTCTTGCTCAAATTGTTGCCCCTGCGACCCAACTCCAGAAAAGCAGCAGACAAGGGATGGATGGATGTTAAAAATAACAAGACAAATTCAATTATTATTTAAAAAATACCAATACGTGCAGAATAAATAGGTAAATATTGCAATTATTCCTTGAAGGAATGCTGTTCATTAATGCTGGAGTCTTCAAATAAAACAATAATAATTATAATAATTTGTCACATTTGTCATCTGTGTATGTTTCCCATACTTGACAGACGAAATTGGTCTTCTGCCTTTAACCCAACCACCACCAGGTGGTGCAGCGAGCAGCGTAGTCGCGCTCGGGGAGCTGGAGAATTAGATGTGCACTCATAGACACCCCAAGGTGTGTAGTGGCCGGGGCGCGAACCCGCGTCCTTCGGGTCCCAAGTCAAAAGCCCTGCCACTACACCAAAATCATCTTCTAATGAAGATGTATAGATTTATAGCCAACTTGGTCAAACTTTCAAAACAACATTATGACTAATGTCCCATGTTTTTGCAAGATATGGCATTTTAATAGTGTATAAGTACTGTATGTGTTTAGAATGAGCCTCAGCTACTACCACACCAAACTTCAGCTCAGTACCTGTAAATTGACTAAATGATGGCCATTTCATCATTTTAAGCTGAGCTGTCTGTGACAGCCTTATTGAAATGTCAACTCCTAAAGTGAATCGGCTGTAGATACTGTATTGAACAATTACTTTCTGCAAGTTTTATTAAAATCTGAAAGCTTTGGTCCAGATGACACAATTTAACCTTTTTTGTTGTTATCTACCTGGATGATTGAGCTTACAAGCCTTTTTCTGAACCACTTTAGCCTTGGTTGTCCTCAGGCTGTTTCTGTGAGTGGCAAGTGGATATCTGTTCTAAAACATTTGATTGCTGTACAAGATGACTGACTGTTTTAGATGGGTGTGTCTTGCATGTGTTAAAAGTCTACAGTACTTCTGAGATTCGAGCAGGAGGTTGGCTTGAAACACAGCCGTGAAGGCTACCTATGGGACAGATGTGGTTGGCAGGCCATAGCCTGAGGAAGTTCTCTGGATGGGGGACGAAACATTTCTCACTTAAAGAAACTGGTCCAGATGACATGATTCAACGTTTCTTGTTGTTTATTAAAATCATTCCAGTGGTTCTTGAAATGTTTTACTAACAGACACACATACACATGTGGGCAAAACTTCTTCCACCCTTTTCTCCTTTTGGCAGGAGGAGAAAAAGTGTTCAGGACAGTTTTAAAAGATGGCGCTTGTCTTGTGGGATGAATGCAGATGTACCCGGGGCTGACTAAGCTCACTTGGAACCTTGTTACAAACTCCACCATTGGTATTTATGTAACTGTAAATATGAACTATCACTACTTGTGATTTTTGTATGTTTGGAAAAGATGGAGAAAATAAGGTGTAATAATTAGGGCCTGACCGATATATCGGTAGGGCTGATATTTTAGGCAGATATAGGCGGTTGAAGACTTATCGTATATCGATAATTGTCCCATTATGCGCAGATATACGTGACTGACTAAACAATAAACAGGAAAGAGCATTTCTCTGTTTAATTTATATTTTGTACACACAATATATTTAAGGTTTTATTTATTTATTTATGGTTTGATAAATTTATGGTAGAAATTTATGTTTTTTTTTTTTTGTTTGTTTCTTTTTCAGAAACAGATCATGTCTATCACTGAATGCTAGGAAACGCCTTGTTTCTGTGACTTTCCTTCCCTCCATTGATTACAGTGACATTCTCTACATGAATGCTCCTACAAGCACCCTGCAGATGTTGGATGTTGTCTATCATGGTGCATCCTGCAGATGTTGGATGTTGTCTATCATGGTGCACTAAGATTCATAACTGGTTGTGATTATCGTACCCACCACTGCACCCTGTATTCACTGGTTAACTGGACATCATTAACTTCACACAGACTCTTCCACTGGTACATTTTCATCTTTAAATCACTTCTTGGTCTGCTGCCTTCATACATCTCCTCCTACATGTCTTTGCGTGAGTGCAGCTACAGCGTGCGCTCTCAGGACATGATTACCTGCAGTGTTCCGTCAGTGAGGACTGAACTTGGAAAAAGGACCTTCTCCTACTCTGCTCCTGTTTCCTGGAATATCTTACAAAAAGATTTGAAGCTCTTGACCTCTCTAAGTGGCTTCAAACATCTGTTAAGTTCCTGGAAATAACCAATGCAGACATGTTCATGTTTTTAGTTTTCTATATCGCCTTACAACCTAGCAGTTTTTTGTTTGAATTTTTTAACATCATTTTCATTCTCTTGTGCTTCTCAATTAGTATGCATGCTTTATGATTGTCCACTGTTGTCATCACTCTTTGTTAAATTCAGGTCTCTCTTGTAAATGAGTCCCCGAGGCTCAATGAGATTAACCTGTAGAAACAAAGGTTGAATGAATGGTGAATAGTAGAGGATAGAACATGTTAGGAAGACTGTTTCAATACTTCATGTATTAAAACAGGTTTAAAAGTAGCTGTTTACTTATATTCTTTGGGGTGGACAAAGCTAAAAAATGTTCAACCATTGTATAGGCTATCTGCATTTCTTCCAATATCAGTATCGGCAATAGCCAACATTTCCATACCAGTCAGGCTCTAGTAATAATTATTTCATCTGAATAACGACTGGACTTACCTTGTTTTTATGACATCAAGTGGATGCATCAAGCAGATCTCTACCAGACCTAACAAGAAAAAACAAACATGGTAAGTCACGGTTGGAAACAGAGGTTAGGTCTCCTTCACAGCAGATGCTCTATGTAATAGAACAGGCTGCAGAAAAAATCTTGATGCTCCTATTATCTTAGCACTTCACTAGACAACAGTTTCTCTGTCTTCAAGACGCTTTCTTGTGGCAGCATGTTTTCACAATGACACTAACAAATGTGCAGACAATAGCACCATGCACCATCAATACCATGTCAGGATGTAGCTAGGCACTAGAAGATCATGCCATGCTAACATGCTACTGCCACAGGTTATTATGTCTGTAACGGGTTGTTTCTATGATCTTGTAACAACTGTGGTCTTATCTCAGAGTTAAGGACAGCATGGCCTTCTTGAAGTTTGACAACCAAGCCATGATGGTGCCTACCAACCCCAGGTCATCATGGATAACCATCAGGTACTAATCAACCGCTTGTCTCAGCAGGTTGGCCTCCAGGGAGCTGTGCTTGAGTGGTTCAAATCTTACCTGACTGGGAGAACTTTCTCTGTCATGATAGGCGATCTGTCCTCCTCTTCATCAACCCCTCTGACCTCTGGCGTACCACAGGGATCTATTCTAGGGCCAGTCCTCTTCTCTCTTTACATGCTGCCATTAGGATCAATCATTGCACGTCATAACCTGTCTTTTCACATGTATGCAGACGATTTACAAATCTATCTGCCAGTCACTCCCAACCCCTCACTCAGTTCAAACACTCTTGTCAACTGCTTAAATGACATTAAGCACTGGCTCTCTCAAAACTTCCTCCACCTAAACACAGATAAAACTGAATGCATTTTGTTTGGTGCACCTGATGACACCAGCAACATCCTTCCCAGTCCCAGTGTTGGTTTTCCCCTCCCCCACTTCAACTCGGTGGTCAGAAATCTTGGAGTGCAGCTTGACTCCAATTTAAAGTTTGATAAACAGATCAGTTCTGTTGTCAAGACCAGCTTCTTTCAGCTCCGTCTGCTCTCCAAAGTCAAGTCATTTCTTAGTCGTGGTGATCTGGAGAAGGCCATCCATGCCTTTGTGACCTCCAGACTTGATTATTGTAATGCTTTGTATCTTGGCATTAATCAATCCTCCATCTCCCGTTTACAGCTTGTACAGAACTCTGCCGCGCGCTTTTTGACCAACACACGAAAATATGAACACATCACTCCTGTCCTGTCCTCTCTACACTGGCTCCCAGTTCAGTTCAGGATACAGTTCAAGTTGCTGCTGTTTGTTTTCAAAGCTCTGAATGGACTTGCTCCCCTCTACATCTCAGAACTTCTGAAAGTCCATCAGCCTGGCAGGGACTTACGATCTGCCAGTCAACACCTGCTGGAGGTGCCTCGCTCGAGGTACAAGCAATGGGGAGACCGGTCATTTTCTGTCGCCGGCCCAAAAGCCTGGAACAGCCTCCCCCTTGAGCTGCGTGCCACCTCCGATCCGACTCTGTTCAAAACCAAATTGAAGACCCACTTGTTCAAAAAAGCTTTCAGTGTGTAACTTTTATTATTTTGTATTTTAGTATGTAGCATCTTTATTTCAATTGCATTTTTATTTCCACTTGTTCAAAAAAGCTTTCTGTATGTAACTTTTATTACTTGTGTTATTTTAGTATGTAGCATTTTTTATTTCCATTGCCTTCTTTTATCGCTGTGGTTTCTTATTCTATTTTCATTGATTTATTGTTCCCGTTTATTCTTCTTTTTATCCTGTTAAGCACCTTGGTCAATGCAAGGCATTGTGGAAGGTGCTATACAAATAAAGTTTATTATTATTATTATTATTATTATAAGCTACAGTTACTGCCACACTCTACCAAGGACTGCACCATAAGAAACCACCAAGATGACTCATGGTTCACTATGCAAGTTATACATAAAATGCCCGAAACAACTCTGAGACTACCGGTAGTTTGAGAGCAACTTTGTCACCTCATTTTTTTTCAACATGTTCAAGATTCAAGCAACAAGCCTGCAAGCCTCTGTCACTCACAAGGACATTTGATTCCCGGTGAACATTCTGGAGACTCACTTGTGAATATTGTTAGCCATCTAGTTTCCAACAATCACAATCTAGTGAGACACTATCATTAACATCACAAGGTTGACATTCATCTACTACCAATGAGGCATTAACACCATTGTTCACACAAAATAGTGAGAAAAGAAACCAGACTGACTGTATTGGGTTAAGACAATGCACTGTGGCAAGTAATCCATTATGTTATTCATGAATGGGCAATTTCTGACTTGTGTGACCTCACAAGTGTAACTGTAACTTTGAAGAACCAACACTGAAAACACAAAATCAGCAGTAATGTTGTTTTGTTAATGGAGATTATGAACAGCAGACTCAGAAGTAAAACATGTTTTTAGGAAAATAAAGTTACTGGATTAAAAAAAAAAGAAGTGGCAACCAAATATTACAATACAGCTTTTTCAAAGACATCCATCCATCCATCCATCCATCCATTATCTTTAGCAGCTTTTTCCTTTTCGGGTCACGGGAGTCACTGGTGGCCATATCCAGTGGTCACTGTGTGAGAGGCAGGGGACACCTGGACATGTCTCCAGTCCATCACAGAGACGACAAACAACCATTCACTCTGTCTCTCACACCTAGAGACAATTTAGAGTTACCATCAGTCTAACAGGCATGTTTTTGGTCTGTGAGAGGAAACTGGAGTACCTGGAGAAAACCCATGCAGCACGGACAGAACATGCAAACTCCACCCAGAAAGACACCCGGCCAGGATTTAAAATAAATAAATAAATAAAATAAAAATCTATTTAAAAAAAAAAGCAAAAACACTTTTTTAAATACTGGTAATCAAGTGATTTTAAAAGGTGGCGTGGAAGATCATCAGCAAGCATTTCTCAGAATCTTATCACTGAAATTATGGTTCTACTTTTTTCGTCTTCCAATATCTTTGACAGATTATGTTTCTGAACTAATTATCAAAATCTCTGAAAACATTTACAAACTGCCTCCACAACACGTCTGACAGGAAAAGTGCAAGGAGTTCAAAAATCTGTGCAGGTGGATAATTATCTGGAAACACCGATTTCACACAAATGTAAACTATGTCCATGTTGTGTTGAGAAGCCTCTGCTTTGGTTGAAAGCCGTCAGATTGGATTTGTCCTAATTCTCACAGCACCTTTCACTGAGGTCCACTGCAGATTCCACCGTGTGTGTACACAGCTGCTGTACAACATGGGGCCTTTTTAATTTGCTCAATTAAACATTTTGTCTATAAAAGCATGTCTTCTGGGGATTTTCCAGGGAAGTAATTATCAAAGTAATTATCAAAGAAAATACCACAGAAAAAACTGTCTTTAGTTGCATCTTAATGTATGAATGGGAAAACCAGCAACTGCCAAACCAAGAGTCAAACTGAATTCCACGTGTCAAGACTTAAATGACCTGAGTTTGGCTGTTAATGATGCTGTGTTGAAAAAGTAAACACAAAAGCAAACTGGAGCCATATTTTTTTGTCCTTGCCATAAATAGCCTGGCAGTAGGGAAGAGGCACATTAATTTGTTCTCTAGGTAATCAGATTACTGGATGAAACCAAACCTGTCCGCCTACTCAATCAAACACAAAAGACTGTGTGAGTTGAACAAACATGCTCAGGATGATCTAATGATGGAAGAGCGGCGTCTGAGACCGAAAAAGAAAACAGTTTTCACAATACAGTCTAAATGCACAGGATGCAAACAAAAAGGCAGTTGAACCTCCTACAATCAAAATCACTGGAGAATCAAGTGTCCCGTAAAACCACAGTCATAGCATAGTGATCATAGTTCACAGCTGAACTATGATCACGATGTGTGCAAACACCAGAGTGCAGGAAGGGAGTCAGCCGCGGAGGGTGGCACAGTGCACGGGTCTGCAGGATGGTTTCATACGACCCACCGAGCTGCTCCGGTCCTCTGGGAATTGTTGAGACCTACACAGTCCATCTGCAGCTCCGTTTGTTCCACCAGAACCCCACCCTCCAGCCCCTTCCCCACTTCGGCCTCAGGCTCCGGCCTGTCATGGCGGCCGTCACCATGATCCTCCATCTGCCTGCATGGACCGAACTCTACGAAACAGTTTGGTTCCGCTGGGAACATTGACTGTTCTGTGTCTGCTGGACCCAGTTCTGGAGGGTAGTCATCGTCCATTGCCGTGGTCGTTATTATCATCATGCTGCTAACGGGACAACATTGCTAACAGGACCACACTGCTAATAGGACAAGGCTGCTAACAGGACCAGTCTGCTAACAGGACAATGCCGCTAACAGGACCACACTGCTAACATAACCGCAATGCTAACCGGACCACACTGCTAACAGGAATATGCTGCTAACAGGACCAGTCTGCTAACAGGAACACACTGCTAACAGGAACACACTGCTAACAGGACAATGCTGCTAACAGGACCACACTGCTAACAGGAACACACTGCTAACAGGACAAGGCTGCTAACAGGACAATGCTACTAACAGGACCACAATGCTAACATGACCACACTGCTAACAGGACCACATTGATAACAGGACAACGCTGTTAACAGAAACACACTACTGTACTAACAGGACAACGTTGCGAATGGGACCACACTGCTAACGGGACCATACAGCTAACGGGACCACACTGCTTACGGGACCATACGGCTAACGGGACTAGGGATGTGCCGATCAGGTTTTTTGAAACCGATACCGATACCGATCACCTATGTGTGACGATCACCGATACCGATCACAATTACCGATTGCCTATATGTGAGCCGATCACATAAACCGATCACCGATCACCGATCAAATGGCTTACCTGTAATTTATGAGTGCTGCTTCTGGCTACAAGATCTGAAAACTTTTCAGATCTTGTAGCCAGAAGCAGCACTCATGTTATTTTCAGAACCATAAAATCACCATAATTCAGACAAAAACATATTTTTACTAATTTATTTCAGAGAACAAAGTAAATAAAAGTAATTATCAACTGCATTATCAAAGAAAAATGTTTACCTTACTAACTTTCAATTAAAAAAAAAGGTTTTTTATTGTTTTAAAAAAAACACATCTATTACTTCATATAAAAAACTAAAATACCCCATTTGCTACTTAAAGCTGCACTGTTGGCTGTTTTTACAAATGGCTTTATAAATACGTAAAGTATCATTATTATTATTTTTAAATAATTTCGTGCTTTTTTGAACAACTTCCTGCGGGAACCAGGTGGCGGTAATGCGCTTAATATGAGTTCGCCAACCGCCATTCAACTCTATAGAAGAAGAAGAAGAAGAACCAGGAAATACCGCCTCCGCCATTTTACATTCATTAGTTCCACACTCGGCAGTCGGCTTTTGGAGGACTGTTTCTCCCATAAGAGGATGCCTCATACGGATAAATTAACTGGAAACACTCCCTGAACTCTGTGAATGTCTCAGGACTGGAGCAGCAGCCGCGATCGCTCCGCCGAGCGCTCCCACAGCGCCGCGCGAGACCAGCAGCTCATGGTATGAGCTAAGGCTAACATGCTAAACCAGAGCTGCCGCAGACAGCCGGCTTTGTGCGATCAGAGGTTCCTGGAGCTCGCCTCGATGTCGGACTGGAAGCAGAAGATATCGGGGGACACCCAGCTAACTTGGAATAACAAAGCCGACAGCCTTTTTGAAGCCGCAGCTAAACTGGACTGCCCGTAACTGCGCAGCGGAGCGGACTCGGTGGGGCTACTCGGTGGGGCTACATGCTAACAGGTGTTGCTTATGGCGGCGCTGGCAGACGGCTTTTGGTAAGTTATTAAAACGTATTAAAACATTTTAATGACGAATTAGGTTTGTTGTGTTGAAGGACTTCGTTGAAATTCTTCCACGAGGTACTTTTTCGTCGCACGTTTTGCAGTTAGCAAACTTCGCATCACAGGCTCTGTGATTGGTAATTGAAGGCAAAAGCCGATCACATCCGCTTTAATGATTATCGGTGACGATTGATCGGTTTCCGATCGATCGGCACATCCCTAGTTATAATAAAAATAGTTTCTTTAAACTTAAAATAAAATTCCATTCTTACTATCTAAAACATTTGTATTTAATGGTGAAAAACAACAACAACAAACAACAACAAATGATTTCATTCTTCAGTGAAAATAAGTAAGCACTCATTTTGATTTGGGGTTAGTTTTAATTAGTATGATCATTGTAATTGAGTAGTAGGAGATGTTTTATACTTACTTAAAAAACACTTTACCTTTTTCATAGTCTGTGGAAAAAGCTTAAACATATGTGCAACAAAAATAGAAAAGTACAAATAACATACAGCGCTTTAGGAATAAAAAGTTTACAATACAACATGTGGTTCATGAGCCCAAAATAAGTCCAGTCTAGTCGAGTCAGCCGTGTTTAAAATACAAAACCACCACATTTCAAAACAACTTTTTGATTAGATCCACTTCAGGGCATCCCCATTTTTGGATCTGTTAAACATACATTTCAAACAGGAGAAAAATAAATACCTGTTTATTAAACGATATATACAAAAGCAATGTGGTTTGTAGGTTTCTGATTTATCCTACAGTACAACGTGTCAATTTTCATTCAATGTGGTTGTCCTTTAAATGGCTATGATTGGCGTTTTGTTGTTTGTTTTGAATATAAAAATCTAAAAAGTTATTTTTGTATAACTAATGATCTAATCAATGTATGAGCTGTTTCCCTTTTATGAGTTATCATTATTGTATATTAGTGTTTTATTCTTCATTATCAGTGGTGGGCGCCAGACCGCTAGGGAGCGCTAAAGCGCTACTCCACTTACAGTGGACCTAAACTTTTTGTCAGCGTTTTTGTGGATTGACTAACTTTTATAATTCATAAGTGGATTTGTGCTATTTTTATTTAAAATTCAGTACCGCTAATAACTAATTATCTATCAGTAAAAACCAATAAACTTATTTACAAGCTCTTATGCTGCTTGTTTTACCTTTTTCCCCACCATAAAGAGCAGAGAGGAGGAAGGGTTGGAGGGGGAGGGGGGGCAGAGCGGAGAACAGACTCGGATCTACCATGTAGGTAAATGATGCCGTTGCCTGGGGATCCCATCAGCATGGGGCCCCGGCCCCGCCGCGCCCCGGCCAGTCACCTACATTCCTAACATTGATCCTGCTTGTTAATCTACATTTAACATAAAAATAATTATAGTTACGATGAAAACGATCATTAAATACGCAATTAAAAAAACGGTCGATTTCTTTATCCCCCTACTAAAAATGGACTATTCCATCTTGACATCTTCCGGGTTAGAGTTGAACTCAGGGGCTAATTCTGTGGCTAGCTGGCTGCGCTCGGTCTCTTCATAAATCCGTAGAGAACCCCGCTGTTTCAAGCCAAATTAACGTGGCCGGATGATTTTATTGTGTGTTTTGTGATGACCATTCGACGGTGAGTCGTTATTTTTATGTATTTTAGTTACTTTTCATTAAATCTGTTGACTACCTATAGACGCTAACTCTGTGTCCAGCTGGTTGGTTGTGCTGGGTTTCTTGGATAAATCCGTAGAGAACCCCGCTGTTTCAAGCCAAATTAACGTGGCCGGATGATTTTATTGTGTGTTTTGTGTTGACCATTCGACGGTGAGTCGTTATTTTTATGTATTTTAGTTACTTTTCATTAAATCTGTTGACTACCTATAGACGCTAACTCTGTGTCCAGCTGGTTGGTTGTGCTGGGTTTCTTGGATAAATCCGTAGAGAACCCCGCTGTTTCAAGCCAAATTAACGTGGCCGGAGTATTTTATTGTGTGTTTTGTGTCGACCATTCGACGGTGACTCGTTAGTTTTATGTATTTGGGTTACTTTTATGTATAAATGCGGTGGCGACACACCCGTGTATTTGAGATTTAAAAGTGGTTTTAGGGATTAAAAGTTCATTCTATTTTTTGTTAATTTCGTGGCCGAATAGAATATATGTACGTAAAGTATTAAATAAATCCTTTGATTTTTGTAATTTCATCCTTTTAGGATCATTTTTGTTACTTTTCAGTTGGCAGTGTAGTGCAAATTTTGCATAACGCTGCCGGCTATATATAAATATATATATATAATATATAAATATATAAATAGCGGATTAGATTAGCTTCCCCTAATTTTCATAAGACATTTGTGCTTTTGAAATTGTGGACCTAAAAAAATTAATAAGCGTTTTAGAAATTGTGGAACTAATTTTTTAATTAGCGTTGCCCACCACTGTTCATTATTATTAGTTATTTCTAGGAACAGTTTCCAAAATCCCTCCGTTTGAAACAGTTTTCCTGTTTCACCTAAGTTTTCATGGGCTATAATTTACTAAAACACAGTCTGAGTAATGGTTTCAGACATGTATATATAAACAATCTAAGTTTTGAAAGCATAAAGCTAAATGTGAAACAAGATCTCATATAAAATTTTCCAAGAATGTTTTAACCATATCCCTTGTGGCAAATCAGACTAACTAAAATGAGCTCCTTCAAAAGCAAAAGGCAATCATGTATTTATTTTAGAAAACATTATCAAATTCAAACCATGTCAAGTCTTATGCCTCCTACCCACTGCACAACTCGAAACGCGCCTGCCGTCCCCTTTTTGCCGCTGGTCACGGTCCCACTGAACCACTGAACATCGTCTGATGACGTACACTAGGGGGTAGCAGAGGGAGGGGTCTCTGGCTTGTTTTCCGGGTTCAGTTGTTGTTTTAACTGCACCTCCGACGGTCTTCGATGAGATTAAAACTTTTTTTTATGTTTGGGGTGATCTACACTGGAGAGGACAGCAGCCTGTCAGCAGCAACTGTAAAAATGCCACGTTTCTTACCGGAGTTTGGGTCCAATTCCTGGAGGCTCGATCCGGTGAGTTTAAAAAGTCCGAAAAAAGTCCCGTTGTGGTTGTGTAATCAGATAGCGAGGCTCTCCCGACTGTTTGCCGGATGCGTCGAGCCGCCAGAGATCAACATTTGGGACGTCGGCGGCTCGACGGCGACGCGCGCGTGCGTGTGCAGGCTGCCGTCGCGCCGCTTCGATCACTCGAATCTCGCCGCTTCCTTGTTCGCCGTGACTCCACGCGTCTCCTCCATAGACTTTGAATGTAAACCGGCCGCTTCGGCCGCTCGACAAAGGGGGCAGTGGGTAGGAGGCATTAGGTACAGGTTTCCTTTGTGAATGAGTTTTTTTGACTCATGAGACTAACCTATAAAAACAAAATTATAAACATTCAGGGTTATGAGCTGGGATCATTATCCCTGTTTCATCACAGAGTTACAGGAACCGAAAAAATAAGTCGTCAGACCCACATAAGCACAGTATAAGCTACGAATCATGTGGTCTGCACTAGCAAGCCCTAACATGAGCATATGTGTTTCATTAAAAAAAATTATCATAGCAGACTGAAGATTTGAACACAATACCAGGGTCATTGACAGATCCTCACAGATCAATATGTGGCACGACCGCTGCTGGACTGCTGGCATGGGTGACTTCAGGACCTGTTCTCTTTGTCTTTTTGGAGAACGTGTTCAGCCTTTTCTTGTTCCAGCATCCAGTGATATTTTTCTGGGTGCTGATTTTCGTCATCCAGGATCCTCCACATCCGGACCGCATATTCTAGCCTTTTGTGTTTGATGACAGTGTTTTGACAGTTCTTTGACAAATTCTTTGCCTTCGCTTGGCTGAAAGTCTTTGTGGACAGTCTTTTGCTTGGATGACAGTCCAGTGCACTGCCTTCGTTTAGTGCCTTTGTTTCAGTTGTTATTTGTTTAAGCCCCTCAAATGTTTATTTTGAGTAGGACTGCATAGGAGTCCAGCCATGGTGTTCTCAGTGAAGTCACAGTGAGCCAGTTTTGGACATGCCTCATATATTAAATCTGATCCGATCCAATCAGTAACCACAGTAGCTGTGATGCAAAAAGTTAGATGTTGCATGTGTTTTTGACATAGTCCCATCTTAATGCATGTACTACTATGTGTTCTGCAAAGTGTTGTGGGATCCATCAGACGTACTCTTCCCATTCCACCAACACTGTCTTGTGAGGCTGCTTCTAAAAGAGTGAAAAAATAGAAAAATGTAAAAATCCTTAACAAACCAGGTTCAAAGTAATCATCCGTTAACAAGCTTTATTGTGAATCCTTCGACAGAGGCATCATTTTAATCTGATCTGCACAACAGATCTAAAATCATTAATTCACATATCAGTGAAATTGTCAACTTAACCTGAAACCAGAAATATTGTAGCCCAATTATATTTCAGAAAATATCATCAGGGTATCCGCGGGGTTGTAAAAGGTATTAAAAGGTAGTAAATGAAATTAACACAAATTAAGGCCATTAAAAAGTATTAAAAAGTAATAAACGTCATCTGACGAGGTATTAAATTTTTTAAACCTACACAACTATATTTTTCTTGTTCTGTCGTCTAAAAAAAGGTCTGTGAATTTATTTATCTTTTCTAATTTTATGTTCCAAGTAGGACCTTAGCTAAAACAAAGACGTCATATCGTCAGTCAGTGTGCGCGCGCACCTACAGCTGGTATCATGTCTGTAAAAAGAAACAGGAAAGGATCACGGCTTTATCCTCCGACATTTAACAAGAAATGTACCTAAACAATTGTTTGTTAGCTCGAAATTATAGCAAAAGGGGTGTCTCAGTCTAACGTTTTCTTAATAAAAGTACTTTAATGGTTAAATCGGCTTTATTTAAAAAAAAAAAAAGTGTCGCTGCCTCAGTGCCTGTGTGCTCCGTGATCGCTCAGCGGTGACAAACAGGAAAAAGGAGCGCGGCTCGTTTCGCCGACATTTAACAAGAAAATTACCTAAACAATTATTTGTTAGCTCGAAATTATAGCAGAGGTGTTTTTCTGTCTGTCATTTTCTTAATAAATGCACTTTAATGGTCAAATTAGCTGCATTTCGCCACCGTGGTGCAGCTTGCTGCTGGATTGAAGGTTCAAGCAGAGAGGTGGGGAGAGTATGGCAGGCCGATTGAGTCATTAATAGCTAGTGAAGATTCTCAGTCATCCAGGACATGGTGAATTCTAAAAAGTGCAATAAAAAACAATAAAGTATAGTATAATAGTATAATAAATAGTATAATAAATAAAGTCCAGTTGTTTTTGTCTTGAACTTTTTTAAATTTGTCATTATAGGCACGTTTTCCTATTACATGATACAACAGCATGCCATACTATTACTACAATAGATATCATGAACTGTTTTTTTTTTTTCAGTCAGAATGAATGAAACGGTCATATTTCAGTGTTATGGTTTATAAATATGGGAAAAAAAATCTATAAATATGTCACTTCGTCCTATAAGTTGCAAGGCATGTAAATTATGCAAAAAACTGCAACTTACAGGATGAAAAATACAGTAGTTATTATTTTCTACCTCTCTTTTTGAATTATGCATGTGTTCAGTGTTGAATTATTTTAACTAAACTGTTCTGTTTTCAAGTTTACAGTTTTTGTTTGCCATTAGAGATATGTTATGTGTGGGAACAATTAAACTTTTTCTCTTGGGTTAGATTTAAATAACAAGTAGGTCAGTGCTTTTATTGAGGCAAGAAGCAAATTGATGTATCCAGTAATTGTTATAAAACTACATTTACTACCAAAGTTTAGGAAGAAAATGACAGTAATCTATCACTTTACAATTAGTTGCTCTAAACTGAAGTACAACAGGTTGCCGCTACGGTTACAGCTCGTTGCCGTGATGGTATTAAAAAATATTTTGATGGTATTAAAAGGTATTCAATTCAACTCTGGAATTTCTGCATATACCCTGATCATGTACCATACTGTTTTCTAGGACCTCCTTGCTAGTATAAATGATAATTAGCTAATTCATTGAGCTTTCTAAGATCCGCCCTCTCTTCGGATTTCTTTGTGTACTGTTTTTAATTCTCATGTTAAAACGGCACCGCGGGATGCCCTCATATGTTGTCAGTTTATTGAAATTGTTAAGATAAGTCCTCACTGCTCAGCGGCTCACTTATTAAAAGTCAAAACATGGGCTCGTTCATTTTGGCCTGTGGTTTCAGGTAAATAAACTATCAGTCAACGTTTAAAGTCCAATTTCCACTTATTACAAATTGAGATTCAAATTATGTCCTAAATAGAAAAGTATTGATTAAAATTAAAATGTGTATTGAGTAGGGCTGCAACAACGAATCGATAAAATCGATAAAAATCGATTTTTAAAAGCGTTGGCAATGAATTTCATCATCGATTCGTTGTGTCGCGCGATTATGCTTCTTTCATGGTGGCGCGGAGCTGTTTTGTTCACTGGTAGAGCTTTGTCAAAGCTGGCTGACTGAATAAAGTTTGAAAAAAAAAAAACTCTGCAGCGCTCTGCGTGTGTGTGGCTTCTGAACAGAGCGACGAGGAAGGAGAACAGAGACTGTTTTCAAAGTCTATTTTACAAATGAACGACGCGACGCAGAGAAAACTGTAGTCCTCCAATGTGTGGGAGCTCGACGTTTCATAAAGATAAAAAAAAGCTTTCAAAAGTGACGACGCGACACGAGATAACCACGCGGATGAAACGTAAACATGACGGAGTTGTAAACTAACTTCACCACACAGCAGGTAAGTCTCTATATTAAACCATATTTGTTCTGTTTCAAAGAGAGAAAACGTAATAGTGTCTGGTAGCTGTTGCTGCTTGTTTCTTAGCTGTGACAGAGAGTGTGTTTTTATTTTTAATGTAACTGTACAAGCAGTGTTTAAATGTGATTTATAAATAAATCTAACACAAAGATGGTAATAATTTAATGATTTAGCTTCAACTTTTAATTTGCTGGCAAATTCTGAAGACACTGCATTGTATGGAAGGATGAATTGCATTTAAACCGGAATTACAGTAATTTATTTCATCTACTCAAGTGTGTGTAATTAGTATTTTATATTTGTGTGTGTGTGCGTGTGTGTTTAACCTAGCACTGTAAGTGAAACAAGGCATTTCTTGAGTTACTGTAAATTATGATATAATACATATAAACTCTCTCATTCCAGAAAACAACAACAAACAATGACAGCCTTCATGATGGACAGACATCATGCACACCACAGCAAGCAGCAGAGACTGGAAGATCCTTACATGAACGTCACTGACATGAGGCCTCTGTCGATGGTTGAAGACGAAGGCTTCACTGCCATGATGCCCACTTTTAACCCAGGTTACAATGATCCACACTTGTAATGGTAAATGGTAAATGGAATGTACTGTACTTATATAGCACCTTTCTATCTAATTGATACTCAAAGTGCTTTACACTGTAGTGTAAAGAACTACATGTCCTCATTTACCCATTCATACAGCACTCTACTAGTTTACAAAGCTAATTGAACAAATCATTCTAAAGAGACTAATCAGAGCTTTAGCTCACATTCATACACCAATGGGGCACAAACATGGGGTTCAGTGTCTTGCCCATGGACACGCATGTGACTGCTGGTGGATTCCAACCCCCAACTCTTGCATTGGAGGACGACTGCTCTAACAACTCAGCCACAGCTGCCCCATCCAGGTTAAAACAATCCACACCTTTAATCCAGGTTACACTCGTCCCTCAAAAACACATTTTACAAAGTAGCTACATATTGTGCAGGTATAAATCATACATTTGTATATATGTTTGTGTACATTTATTTTTTATTGAAGCTATTTGACTAACTTTATTTTTTAATTATTCAATATTTTACTAACAGAATAGTCAAGTAGCAACCTGTTTTTTGTGCGATTTGACATGTCAGTCAAATTTTGGAATAAAGAGGTGATAATTAAAACTTGTTTCTTTTTTGTTTTTTTTAGCCGATTCATCGATGAATCGAAAAAATAATCGACCGATTAATCGATTATTGAAATAATCGTTAGTTGCAGCCCTAGTATTGAGTCAGGGCGTGTCTGTGAGGGCTACTTCCCGTTTTACTATTCTATATTACTATACACAACCCCGATCTGTTTGAATAAAACAACCCTTATTACTGCTGTCAATGCTTATGCATTGCATGGTTGAACGATAGGTTATTCTAATTCCCTTTCAAATTTACCAGACCTCTTGTTGCTTTTAATGTCCATAATTTATGCAAATCAATATCAAAATTAGGTTTTAACAATCAAATGTGTTTTTTGCTCCTGGGAAGTTAACTGGTTTGGTGTGTGTAGTTAACCTATATTTGCTGAACAGTTACTTCTAATAAAGCATTTCATTATTGGGAAAAGAATGTTTGCTTTAACCTTTTTAAATCAGAGCTATATTAATAACATATTTTTAACATCAACGGATATTTACCGGTACATTAGTTTAGGTAACTAGTAAAAGGAAACGGCTCTTAAAATCTAAAAAACATTTTCTTAGGTATGGTGAAATAATTTAGAATGATTAATTTAAACTGAGTGTTTCAATTTAAAATGTAGTTAAAAAAATTATCTGGCAAGATTACTTTTTTATTTTTTATAAGTGTCAAAGTTTTTCATCTTAGTTAAACTTTTAAAATACTGAATTTACTGTCAAGTTTAAAAATAAATTTTTGCTAATTTTGATTAAGATATGTTATCCAAAAATGCTTAAACTTAATTTTTATCTGTTTATGATGTTTAATTTAAATTATTAAGCTTTTTATGAAAGTTTAAACCGTCAATAATTGTAAGTGTAGTACCTTCTTTGACCACTGTGGTTCCTCTACAGGAAAAGACGTGAGTTTTTATGTTTCTCTTTCCGGGTGAAACTTCTCAATGACGTCAGGCCCTCGTTTTTGGACTCGTCATCATTAGGCTCTGGCTATCATTATCTTTTCTACAGAGCTACAGGAAACACTCGAGGTACGACACCTGCGACCTACGGCAACTCAGACTTACGATTTTATCATATTTAATAAAAATATGATAATTTTTATTTTTTTTTTTGTGTGTTTAAATGTTATTAATTTCATGTGTATAGCACTTTGTTGCAGCTGTGGTTGTTTTAAATGGCTTTATAAATAAAGTATAATTATTAATTTTACGTTTTTATTACAATTTTATCGTATTTACGCAACTTCCGGTCGTTTCCGGTCGCCATTTTACAATTGTCACAGTACTGCGGTCAATGGAGCTCCAGAGGCTACTGTCAGCTGGCTCTGGAGGACCGTGTGCCCGATCAGGGTTGCCTCATACGGATAAATTAGCTGGAAACACTCGGTCAACTCTGTGGACGTCTCAGGTCCGGAGGAGCAGCCGCCGATCGCCCCGCGATCGCTGCCACAACGCCGCCCGACATGCTAACGACAGCAGCTAACAGAGCAGCTAACACAGGCGAAGACACCGAGCCGACATGCCGCGGAGGGGCCATCTGCGGCCGGGAGCTCGCCGCAAATGTCCGCCTGGCAGTCGGGGGACACCGGCTCAAAGTAAGACATTATATTTTTTATTTATTGTACAGTATTCATTTACTGTGCAGTTCTGTGCATGTTTATGGCCTAGTATGTCTGCTTGTTCAGTCTCATGCCATTAAATATGTGTGCGGCGCTCCGTTAGCGGTATAGCCGCGACCTATGTCAGAAACGCGGACCTACGACAGGCAGGTGTTTTTGGTCCGCGAGGTACGACAACATCGACCTAAGTCACACCCGTAGGTCCCAATCCCTGACGTACCTCGAGGGCTTCCTGTATTTGATAAAAATCGGTAAGTGAATTCTCAACTTATTTTTGCAGAGAAAACACAATTTAAAAACGTTTAGTATTACAGTATCACGATCTATTTACAAATTTAGACGGACGAACGAAGCTACGTCTTCGTTAGCAACTTTTTGCTTCCAGTCAGCTGCCATGTTCGACGCAAAAAATCTAATCGTAGCTGATTAAAGTCGGATCGTTTCGCCGTTAGGTTTCCAATACAAAAACGCAAATCCGCTTGGTTTAGCGGCACAATTTGGATTTTTTTAATCGTTAAAAATGCTGAAAAACGGGCCGCTAGCGATTAGCTATGCTAACGCCAAATCCAATTGAAAAAAAAATTCACATTTTTTTACGTATGTTAAGCCTTGGCCTAAAATATTTGGATTAGAATTTTGTAAACAAGATTGATCAAATTCCGAAATCTTTGTGTATAATTCGGCTATATTTAAATGATTTAAAAATGCATGTAAATATTTATTTTATATTTAACTAAAGGTTTTTAATTAACCTTTCTGTTGACTGCAGCGCATCACTGATGTGTTTCAGAGATGAATCTACCCATTATAATTATTTCATAAGTGCAGAAAAATACGACTATTAACGTTATATTAACTATTTAACTAGTGAAGTATTTTTCTTTTATTTAACCGATGCCTCAAATAATTTTGTCCTGTAGCTGATCAAAAGTGTAACCTGATTGTTTGTTCTATGTCTTTAGGAAAAGATCCATCGACAAGCTTCAAGCAAGGCATTATCAAGTTTTTTGGTTTGTAAAGTTATTTAAATAAAAATCCATTTTAAAACTAGCAACTTTATCTCCTGTGCCATCATTCATTTGTTTTATCATCTGTCTTTTAGCCAGCACAGTTCTAATCTTGTAAGTTAGTAAGGATCAATTTTCAGATAACTGGTTTTAGTGTTTATTCCAATAGTTGCTTATGTTTTTCAAAATAGAGGTTTGTGTTCACAAAGTTAGCTTAAAACTTCTCACACTGTCACACACAGCGAGGGGTAAGAGACAGAGAAACGCGTTCACAAAAGCGGGGGTCAAGCTGCCCACAGAAACAGATCCACAGAGGACGGGGGTGGTTGGGGGGTGGGGTGGGTCTGCCAAGCTGCAGACGCACAGGCAGTGTTGTTCACTCATACACAGATAAGTAGAGAGGCACAGACCAAAACACACACATGCAGGTTTCCATACTGACAGGAGCAGAGCTGCTCACACAGAAACAGAGATAGACAGAAACAACTTCAAAACGACGTATAAACAATTTCAAAACGACGCAAACAACTTCAAACGACGCAGAAACAACTTCCAAACGACGTGTCTAAGAAATAATGTCCTATTTTGACTGCTGGATCCCACTTATATTGTTCAATAAAGGTCTCGGCAGATCAACCTCACAAAAATGCTTATTTTGATCCTTGACTTAAAATGATCTGCCTCCTAAAAATAGCAAAAGGTCTTGGCTGTGCAGCTAATGACGCGCGACATCCGCTTAGCTTTTGAAAACACACGCCTCACTTTAAAAATTTGAAAGTCTGGACCCAGTTCAAAACGTACTCAAACTCTTCTAAAAACGACCTATCAACAAACACTTTTTCACACTCATTTTCTTGTTGATCTGTGTGGTGTCTGGAAACCTCTGCCAATCTGACCCTGATGGCTCCAATTGATAGAGGATGCTGGCCAGAGACAAACCAACTGGACTTTATTATTTTTGCCGTGCGCACGGGTCTTCGCAGCGCGCTCTGTTTGGATGTCATCAGGAGCAGGCATGGGGAGAAACCGGTTGTTTCGGCACCAAATAATGATAGGGATTTGTAAACATCTTCATTTAAACATCTTCACCTAGAACGAGAACCACACAAAGAAACAAGAAATGATTATAATTTAGTCACACTTTACAAAGGGGATATCACTTCAAACTCGCTTGGCGCAGAGCTCAACCGTGTTTGAAGCAAGTCCGAATTGGTCAGCGCGTGCTGGGATTTTATTCTCTCAAAAGTAAGACAAGGTGAGATTCAGATAGCACATGAACATACAAGAACGTAATATCAAAAACAAACCAGAACGTGATGTCAGAACATTATCTGTAATCAAACATGAGCCCAACCGCATGCCCAACCAGCGTCCTTGTTCTGTGTCAAGGAGACAACTGCACACACTGTTTTAGATAAGTGTTTGTTACATACAGAGAAAATTTAGAAAGAGAGTTGAGTAATGATTTTGTTAGAGTATATGAATAAAATAAGTTTTATATGATAAATGTTTAAAACTATCAGTATTATTGTTAGTATAGTTTATTTATTGTAAAGAATGATGTTTATTTAAAATATCACCCAAATGGGTCGCTTTTATTTATTTTTATACAAACGTATTGTTTACTTGGCATATTTTCAAAATAAACATTTTGTAAGTCTTTATTTTGTCTTTTTTTGTACCCAAAATTAACCGAACCGAAATGTTATTTTAGTGTACCGTTACACCCCTAGAAGATGGTGATTGTGAGGGTAAAATTGTGTGTGTGTGTGTTGTGTGTGTGTGTGTGTGTGTTGAGGTAACATTATCTTTATTGTACATGTGTTTCAGTGGTTCCTGCCTCTGTTTAGAGCTGATTAAGAAGAAGAAACTCCTCAAGACTGAAGGCCTGATGATGACAAGCAGGACCCAGAGCCTTTCATCATAAAGTGGAAGAAAAGACCCATAGACCAGTCTGGTGGGTGACCAACTTAATAAGGAGGAGACTGATATCAGATTTTAGGTCACTTCATTTTCTTTAAAGAGTGAGGAGGATTAAAAAAAAACTTACCAGGAACCCAGATTTAAAGACTCAAAAAAGGCAAAGACTGACGTTAATGAGGAGGATGAAATGACCAATCTTGACTCTCTGCTAAAGAACTCAACAGACTCTGAATCAGAACGTGAAGACAGTATGAAAGACTGGAAGGAGAGCAGGGCTTCTGAATCAGAGGTAAAAACTGTCAACAAATCTTTGAGCTGCTCTGAGTGTGGTAAGCAGTATGTCAGTAACCAGACTCTTCAAAGACACATGACAAGTCATTCAGGAGTGAAGTCTTCAAGTTGTCTGCTTAATAAGAAATGTGTTGGAGAGAAGACAAATGTAGAGTCACACAGGAAAGTTCAGGCAAGGCCAAAATCAATAAGCTGTGATGACTGTGGTAAAAGATTTACTTTCAAATCAAATTTAAACAGACACATGACAGTCCACACAGGAGACAAGCCATTTCCTTGTGATCTTTGTGGACAAAGATTTAGTCATAAGGCACATTTAAACTCACACATGAGAGTCCACACAGGAGACAAGCCATTTCCTTGTGAACTTTGTGGACATAGATTTAGTCATAAGGCAAATTTAAACTCACACATGCGAGTCCACACAGGAGACAAGCCATTTCCATGTGAACTTTGTGGACAAAGATTTAGTCATAAGAAAATTTTAAACTCACACATGAGGGTCCACACAGGAGAAAAGCCATTTCCTTGTGAACTTTGTGGACATAGATTTAGTCAGAAGACAAATTTAAACTCACACATGAGAGTCCACACAGGAGACAAGCCATTTCCATGTGAACTTTGTGGACAAAGATTTAGTCAGAAGACAAATTTAAACATACACATGAGAGTCCACACAGGAGACAAGCCATTTCCATGTGAACTTTGTGGACAAATATTTAGTCATAAGGCAAGTTTAAACTCACACATGAGAGTCCACACAAGAGACAAGCCGTTTCCTTGTGAACTTTGTGGAAATAGATTTAGTCATAAGGCAAATTTAAACTCACACATGCGAGTCCACACAGGAGACAAGCCATTTCCATGTGAACTTTGTGGACAAAGATTTAGTCATAAGAAAATTTTAAACTCACACATGAGGGTCCACACAGGAGAAAAGCCGTTTCCTTGTGAATTTTGTGGACGTAGATTTAGTCATAAATCAAGTTTAAAGAAACACATGAGAGTTCACACAGGAGACAAGCCATTTCCTTGTGAACTTTGTGGACAAAGATTTAGTCAGAAGACACATTTAAACAGACACATGCGAGTCCACACAGGTGACAAGCCATTTCCATGTGAACATTGTGGACAAAGATTTAGTCATAAGGCAAGTGTAAACTCACACATGAGAGTCCACACAGGAGACAAGCCGTTTCCGTGTGAATTTTGTGGACATAGATTTAGTCATAAGGCAAATTTAAACTCACACATGAGAGTCCACACAGGAGAAAAGCTGTTTCCGTGTGAACTTTGTGGACATAGATTTAGTCATAAGGCAGATTTAAACAAACACATGAGAGTCCACACAGGAGAAAAGCCATTTCCTTGTGAATTTTGTGAAAAACGATTTAGTCGGAAGGACATTTTAAACTCACACATGAGAGTCCATACAGGAGACAAGCCATTTTCTTGTGAACTTTGTGGACGTAGATTTAGTCATAAGGCAAGTTTAAACTCACACATGAGACTCCACAAAGGAGACAAGCCATTTCCTTGTGAACTTTGTGGACATAGATTTAGTCGGAAGGACCATTTAAACAAACACATGAGAGTCCACACAGGAGACAAGCCATTTCCTTGTGAACGTTGTGGACATAGATTTTGTCGGAAGGACCATTTAAACTCACACATGGGAGTCCACACAGGAGACGAGATGTTTCCTTGTGATCTTTGTGGACATAGATTTAGTCGGAAGGACCTTTTAAACACACACATGGGAGTCCACACTAGGGGTTGAACGAGTACATAATTTTTAAACTCGACATTATCATAAATGAACTAGAGTAGTACTCGAGTAGTCGATAACGTCATATGAACTTAAGATGCAAAATAAATAAATAAATAAAAATTTCATTATTTACCAAAAACAAAAAAGACCAACAAAACATTGGGAACATTTATTATGCTCCTATCATTTATCATACTACAGATAAGTCACAGGAAAAACAAAACTATTAGTTATTACAGTATTATTATTATTAAAATGCCATAGTGAAAGTAATGTCAAAAACGAAACTTAAAAACAAGTGGGGCGTTGACCACACCACATCACCGCCTGCAGTGCTGTGCAATTAGTTTTACTTTTAGAGATTATTGTGTTTATAGGTTTTTAATAGGTTTAGAGATGAATGTTTGTTTCTTTTTGTTTGTGAAACAAGTCAGAGGAAGCTGGTTCGGTCATTGGACCCCGTGTTATATGTGACCTGCAATGCAACACCGCCCCCTCCTGTCACAATCTACAGTGGTCAGAGAAATGAAAATCAACAGGAAGTTGATTCAATGAGTAGAGCATTTTATAAAATTATAAACTGTTTTACCTTTTTGACTAGACTGGGCCTGCTCCATAACATCCGGCCGCACAGAGGAATCCATTTTGTTGCGTCTAACTAGCCTGCGCTCGGTGCGGATCATGTGACATGTCACTATAGCCGTTTACGCATTGGCCAGCCCTCAATGGCCCGGGGCTCCCCTGGGTGGCTCTGGGCCACCCGCGTTCATTACGCATTTGCCGCAGAGCCGCCTTGAAGTGGGTGGGCAGTTCTCTGGAAGTGGGTGGGGTGCTCTCTTCACGTGGGTGGAGTGTTCGTGTTTTAAGAGAGGAGACTCGGCAAAAAAAAAATTGTTAGCTGGATATATATATATTAGTGTTTCTGCGTTTAATTTTTGTTAATAACTGATCACAAATCAGCTTATGTTACAACGTAAATAACACGAAGCGCACACCCATTTCCGCCTTTCAGCGCGACCTGAATGTATCATGGTGGCGTTTGTACGACCCCGAAATGGCAGACCGAGAAAGAATACACAACAACCAGGAATACAAAATAAGTGTTCTTTATTTACAGGTGAAGGTGGAAGCCTGGAGCTGCAAGAGAACGGAGTAGAGGTGAGTATCCAATCTTGGAGGGTTGATGTTTGAATCTCGAAGTAATCAGAATTGTCTTACTTGTTGTCTTAGATGGATGAATTAAAGAAGAGTGGTCCTGGTTCTTGGCGTGGTGTTGAATATAGGTGAGGAGCGGTGGAGAGAGGAACAGGCAGACCCAGCCTTTTGTTGAGTAGCTGATGGACTGGACTCTTGATGATTTCTGCAGGTGCACCCGAGAGTGCTGGAGGAAGACCGTGGAAGGACTTCAGAGGAGCAGGACATGGAGGTCCCAAAGGCAGAAGTTGTCCCAGCACTGAAGAGGTGTCCAGCTGCTGCTTAAGTAGGCCACCAGAACCAGTCCTCATCAGGCAGCAACAGGTGGGTCTCATCAGGACAATTAGAAATGTGCTGTGGAGAGAGTGGGAGAGACAAACACAGGGAGAAAACCAGGAACCCTACAGAGCCCCCCCCTCAAGAACCGCCTCTCGGCGGTCGTAGTCGCCTCTCAGGGTGGACCCTAAAAAAGTCAGCAATGAGAGAGGGGTCAAGGATCCGCGACCTGGGAACCCATGAACGTTCCTCAGGGCCGTAGCCCTCCCAATCCACCAAATACTGCCAACCACGGCCCCGACGCCTCACATCCAGGAGGCGCCGAACCGTGAATGCTGGGTCACCGGCGATCAGGCGGGGGGGCGGTGGGAGGTCGGCAGGAGGGTGCAAGGGACTGGTAGACACAGGTTTCAGGAGGGAGACGTGAAACGTAGGGTGCAACTTCATGGAAGCTGGGAGTTGCAGACGCACAGCAGACCTATTGATGATCTTGACCACGGGGAAGGGACCAATGAACCGTGGAGCCAGCTTGCGTGGAGTGTCCCTGAGCGCGATGTCCTTGGTAGACAACCACACCTTCTGTCCGACGTGATAGGTGGGCGCCTCCCTCCGATGCCTGTCAGCAAAACGTCTGTTCTGTTCCACTGACCTGGCAAGGGCCTGCTTGGTGACACGCCAGGTCCTCCTGCAACGTCTGACGTGCAAGTTGACAGATGGAACTCCAACATCAACCTCCTGCGAGGGAAACAGAGGAGGGGAGTACCCCAGTGCGGCCTCGAATGGGGACTTTCCAGTGGCCGCGGACACCTGGGAGTTGTGGGCGTACTCGACCCATGGCAACTGCTGAGACCAAGAAGAAGGGTTGTTGACAGTGACACACCTTAGCATGGCTTCCAGTTCCTGGTTGCACCTCTCAGTCTGGCCATTAGACTGAGGGTGGTATCCCGAGGACAGGCTGGCGGATGCACCGATTGCCCGACAGAAACCCTTCCAGACCTGCGAAACAAATTGGGGGCCTCTGTCAGAAACAATGTCCACAGGGATGCCGTGGAGGCGAAAAACGTGCTCTGTTATCAGGTGGGCTGTCTCCATTGCAGAGGGAAGTTTCAACAGAGGAACGAAGTGGGCGGACTTAGAAAAACGATCAACAATCGTGCAGATAGTGGTATAACCATTGGAAATAGGCAAACCAGTGACGAAATCGAGTGCGATGTGCGACCAGGGCCGGCTGGGAACGGGAAGAGGCAACAACAGTCCCGCCGGTGGTCGGTTGCTGTGCTTGCTCCGCGCACAGGTGGGACAAGCTGCGATGAAGTCCCTGACATCCTTCTCCAAGTTGGGCCACCAAAAGTGGGTCCTGACGAGCTGCAACATCCGACAGACACCTGGATGACAAGAGAACTTGGCGGAATGCACCCAGTGGAGCACCTTACCGACGGCAGTTGGGGGAACAAATCTCCTATCCCCGGGGCCAGTACCCGGGTCGGGTTCAGTCTGCTGTGCGTCCTGAATCACCTTGTCTATCTCCCATGTCAAAACGCCCACCGTGCAGGATGGGGGAAGAATGTTAGTGGGGATGTCGAGGTCGTCCGCTGCAGCAAACTGCCGTGAGAGGGCGTCCGGCTTCACGTTGCGTGTCCCTGGAATATACGAGACAGAAAAGTTGAATCTGGCAAAGAACAGCGACCAACGAGCCTGTCGAGCATTGAGTCTTTTAGCGCTTTGCAGGTACGCCAGATTCTTATGGTCAGTGAGAACCACAAACGGAGTTTCGGCACCCTCCAGCCAGTGACGCCATTCCACCAAAGCCATCTTAATGGCCAGCAACTCCCTATCTCCAACATCATAGTTACTTTCAGCAGGTGAGAGGCGCCGAGAAAAGAAAGCACAAGGATGA